>VCRD01003664.1:0-18819 GCA_006783055.1 Trinorchestia longiramus
TCACGGGGATGTCAGTTTGATTTAGATGCTTGGTAGTACTGTTTTTCTGTCACATTTTGAATAATTTGAGCACCAATTTTCTGGTGCGTCTGTTCACGTGAACGGTCAGAGACAATCTGACCGTTCTGAAATCAATTCTATTTTTCGGTTCAATAGTACACACAGTGTATAACGTACTTTGGATTTCATTTAAGTAGGTTTTTAAGTAGTTCTGAAGAATTTAAAGGTTATGCAAGGTCAGTTATTTCAACAGCAATGCTTTACTAACCCCTCTTAATAACACAGTTTGTTACCTGCCTGCTTGCTTGGTCTGTCATTCTCCACTTCAACCCTGCGAACTGAATACCTGATCAGTACATGCCTGCTGCAAATTTGTGTTGTCAAGAAATACTATTAATTTGTTTTAGTTAAAACATATTCTGATGTAATCATACCACAAATACAGAGGAAATAAAAAAGAAGAGAGGTACAAAATGCTCATCTGAAAAGTTTTACGAATAAATTCAAGCTCGAACTTAAAAAATAGCCGTCACTCCTGACGGCGAACGCCAAACTGGTAATTTAAGGGTCTTAAATAATTAATTCATGTTCGTGTGATACAAAAATTTTAGGAGGTTCATGAATATAATATACACAGCATCGTCAATAATACTTGTCGGATGTAGACATTTTTTAGCATTATTTGTAATATTGTGGAAACTAATATCTAAAACCAACCCAATATTCAGATATTAGTTATTCTCCGTGTGTTGCTTCCAATAATGCTGGCCAATGAAGCACTTACACGCTTACTAATACTAATAATTAGACTCTAAAAATCACATCATAGAAGGTATGGTAGAAATTTATTAATATCACTAGCAGCCTTGACGATTTGTCGTAAAAGAAATATAATTAACGTTGTAATGAATTTTGCTGCTAAAGTAGTATGCAAAGGAAATTTCAGAAAGAACGATCAAGCAACACCTCTCATGAAAAAGCTTAACTTTACCCCGATAGAACAAAGACTACTCATTCACCAGGTCATATATGTATTTTCCTCTCTATATTGCCCTCGAAGTTCTGCCAACGTTGTTAAATTCCATCCACCCACTAACATGGGTGTGACACTTAACCGACGACACGATGTTGACATCAGTTTCCGCTCGTCCGATGCTGGACAAAGGGCTTTTTCAATTTCAGGTGCATTGCTTTGGAATAAACTGCCCACGCATATGAAGAAAAACCAATCAATTAAAAATTTAAAAAAAAACGTGACACATCATTTTCGCATATCAAAGTAGCAAACAAATAAAGAGAACTTAGCTCCCAAGCATGATTAAACAAAATTACCTTAGTAATGAAACATGCTACATATAAGTGTCTACCATGTGTTTGTGTCACACAACTTAAGTATAAACTGAAATAGAATTAACAATATTCAAACGAAATATAAGTAAGTAACCCAAACTCGTGCTGTAATTCCTCAGCTCTGGAGTCAAATCGACTAATTTAATTTTATCAAAAACCAGGATATTTTTGTACTTCTTACTTCTTTTTTGTCCGTTATATTTGAGGCTTATAAATTGGTGCTTTTTTAACCTGATAAACGTTAAAATCTTAAAAAGGTTCAATTTTCATAGTGCACAAAAAAATTCTGGATTGAAAATAAATTGTGTTTTGCCTAAAGCTAAATAGAATTTTATGTGAATTAGTGTTTACTCTTCAGATTATTCTTCTTCCAAGGCTTTTAGATGTATATATATATATATATATATATATATATATATATATATATATATATATATATATATATATATATATATATATATGTACGTATGTGTGTATGTAATGTATATATATATTTATATGTATATATATATAATTGTAATCTTTTACGTTATTTTTCTACTTATCGAGGGCGTAATCATAAAATTTATACGGCAATGTTAGTAATTACTTTGCAACAATAAGTGACTGTGAAACCCCAGAACTTTAGTCTACTTCAGCTTTCCTTATCTATATCAACATCTAAGTATTGAAAATTTGACACTTTCACTGTTATATTTTATTTTATTTTTTTCCTTTTTTCTCTAACATGTAACTCCCGTTCATATTAAACGCGATATTTACAGATAACCGTAATAATGATTAAATTAAATCGATCATCAGCAAGCATGCCATACGGTCAACCAGTAATTAGATATTAAAATTTCAATTTAATAACAATCATAACTTTATGTTTTAAGTTTTCGCTCTCATAATTTTCCTTTTTCGGTCTTTCTCGGATGTTAAACATCCAATTCAGTTAATTGTAATGATGTCAATTCTAAGCTGTACCTGAAGAAAATGTTTCACTTATCACCTAAAATGCGTATAATACCTACCACGTCAGAATTTATATGTATCACCAATGACTACCTCTTAAGTCATCACTGAAAAAGTGAAGTTTCATTTGTTTTCCCATGTATATTTAACGTTCATTGCTTGATGTGAATACTTACGTATACCCGTAGGTACTGCTGTGCTATCATCTATGATACTGTGCATAGAATACCTACCACTTAAAGATTTTATGATAAGGTATCTTTAAAAACCAATGCTGTTACATTTCTTATGTACCAACTTTGAAATATACGTTTTTGTTTGTATGTTTGTTTTTTTGGTTTGTTTTGCGACCCCGTACAGTATGTAGAACATTGAGATGTCAAACGACAGTGTAGCTGGTTGGGCTTACCCTTTATTTCAACGACCAAGTAGGGGACCTTCCAAGGTGGGGGTGCGAGGGCGGCGACGTGCCGGAGCGCTAAGTAGCTATTATTTAGGCATATGTTCAGATAGAGCGAAAATGTTGAATATCCCTGATCTTGTTAGGCATGGGTAAAACGAAGATCGTGTGCGCAGTTTGAGACTCTATGGACCTAATCTTACGACGGCGGACCACTCTGAACCAACGGTCTTAAAACTCAGGTAGTGTGTATGGCGTTAGCAAGGTTTACATGTGTAGACATCAAGGACTACTATAAACAGGACGTGCACGGTCATATAATGGACTACGTTAGAGGAGGCCAGTTCACTGAGCTCAGTTAGTCACCAACTGTCACAGTGCGAACATTGTCGTAATCTGTCGCTCGGTTTAAATCGGACATTGTTGTTTGGTTCCAGGCACACTGCTGCATTTCTAAGTGGATACTGTTTGTTTACAAAGTTTATTGTTAATTATACGTATTAAAAATGCCAAACAAGTGTGGAGTTGTGAACTGTCGTGGTAATTACAATAAGGAGAACAAGCGCCGCGTGTTTCGCCTGCCGAAAGAGCAGTCTGAGAGACAGAAGTGGCTTAATGTTCTTCCACCTCGTGAAAACTTTGTTGTTAATCCAGACAAGTTTTTCATTTATGAGATATACTGGGGTGCTGACCCATCTTTGATCAAATTGTGTGGTGGTTATGTGCGACCTGGAATCCCTCCCAGTATCTTCAATGTGCCTGCTTCATGTCTGCTATCTCCAAAACCTGCACCTCGCCCAGCGAAAGTGAAAGACCAACAACTGAGGTATTTTCTTCAGAAGGATGAGATTACTTAATTTGATGCTTTCAAACCTGAACGTAACCTGCAGAAGCAGTACAAGAAGTTGATTATTTCAAGATCGAAAAAAAGGCTTGTGTGTTTGTTCATGACTGACAACTTCAGTGAGTGCAGCCTCTCTGTGAATGTTGAAAACAAGCCCACTTTCTGTTCCCCACTAACGCTCAGTGCGCTCAAGAACGGCATTAGTGTACCACTGTTTAAGATACTGTTGTTAAGACTAGCAGTTGCAACTCTACGGTATTTTATTTGCACGAATTCGCTTACCTTTATTCGGCTTGGTCTTCAGTCAGCAGTGCTTTACGTAACAAATGGATGTCTTCCAACCATGCACGATGCAAAGTGGACAACCACCAACCGTGACACACAACCTCTATTAATGTGACAATTATCCCTATAATGGTGTTAGTAACTGAATCTACGTAGCCTAATATTCTACGAATACAGATCTCCACGACAACGACTACTTCCAACTTACAACCAGTAATTCAACCTGCACCTGAGCCTTTTCTTGCTCGCACTAACAAGGACCCAACACCCTACGCGGCCGAGCTCAACCCACAACTGAGGCTGCCGCAGCACCCCTCACTCAAGCCAAGGCGTCCCCGTTGAGGTGCCAAGTATTAATTTATACATTATGCCACATCTCCACGTGATTTTAAAATCATAATACTCTAGATGCATTATTTATTGCTCCGAAGTCATTTTGCTACTACCTTAACTACCATAATCTATCTAAATCTAAATCTAAATAATAATTTAGACATCTAAACTGTAACGTAGTCGTTGATCCAGGTGGGAGGTCTTCTATCTCTCTTCATCCGCTGTGGTTCATTCTCACCCCCACTCTGTTCAACCTCCATTTGCTTCTCTTGGAACAGTGACAGCCCCCCACCTCTCTCACCCCTAGCTTCTTCGTCTCGGGGTAAAGGAGGTACTACTGATTGCACGTCAAGTTCGTGTCTTGGCACCCCATCCATTTCAATATTATTTGATGAGTTCACTCTTGTTACCATCCCTTTGCCCCATGTGTAGTGCAATTTGCATTAGGCGGTTTTCCCCACACTTCTTCTCCCGCTCATATTGCCGAATCATCATGGTGGACTCCTTCTACTCCTGTCGGATGTACTGACGGATACCTCCGTTTGTATTTGTACACCGAGCTTTGAGAAACAGGCAGCTCATCTTGTCCAGATCTAGGCGTGCTATTGTACCAATACACAGCCTCAATTGGCGAAATTCTTCCTCTTTCAGCGATTGCTTTCACCGTTCGGTGGTGCCGTTCCACTATTCCATTTCCTGCAGGTCGGCACGCAGCTCTAAACACTCTTTCAACATTCCACTCTCGCAGCATATCTGCTAACATTTGAGACCGGAAAAATGTAGTTATCCATCAATAACTCGTCGACTGGGCCCCTTTCTAAGAAAATATTGTTTAATTCTGTGACGATGCATTGCGTGCTTTCTCTTCTCAGTTCTCGCCACACTGCGAAACGTCCCGGCCCGCAATCAACCATGGATAAATAGAGTCGTCCTCTATAGTGCATGACGTCGATGGCCAAACGGCACCAATTGTTTTTCACGCTTACTTCTCCTGTTTCGTGCTTCAAAGGAGCAGGATCATATGACTGACATCGGTCACACGCTCTCACAACTCTTTTCACATTCTCTCGTGAAACATTTGGATGCATTTTTCTGGGTTTTAGAGTACAGGGTTTTATCGACTCTAACGTGGTGTTTATTATGCATCTCTATTATATTCGTGTATGCACTAGAACAGTGGTTCCCAACCTTTTTGCGATCAAGTACCACTTTGAGGTCCCGTACAGTCGCTGCGTACCACCTGGTTCCAGAGAAACTAAATTCGATCAGATATCACTTTATTTCTATAATTGTATAAGTAGAACACGCAAATCAACTAAGATTTGCTAACTACAAATCGTTGCCAGATTACCCTATGTTAGGCAGTAAACATTTTCTGAAGTAAAATATAGCAAATAAAAATTTTTCATACCCCGAAAGTGTTCGCATACCACCTGCAAGGCCCTCGCGTACCACTAGTGGTACGCGTACCACAGACTGGGAACCACTGTACTAGAACAAACCTGTTCATGCTCGTCGACATCGTTGCCGCCTAGTTCGAGCCTACACAGCCACCTTTTCTTCACGCAAGTTAACACGTCCGCTTTATTCTTATCAGTAGGCACCAGCGAAATCTGGATTTTTAATCCAAACTCAATCATCATTTCTCTAAGGTTTCCCAGCCTTTGTTTAATAAGCATTTCCGCAACGCCTTTCGTGTGGACGCGCTTCTCGACACTAACGACAGATTGCAGCCACGCTGCCACAGTTGCGGAATTAATTCTTAATTCTATTGAGGTCATGCCCCACTTAAGAGCTAAGTTCACTCCCTTTAACACTGCCTCCAACTCTGCAACATTGATATGACTGAAATCTTCTTTCTTTCTGAGCCACGTCGCATCTTCAAAGGTCTTGCCATTTATTTCTAACACCGCTCCGAGCGCGATTTTACTTGCGTCTGTCCATACCACTCCATGCTGGACATCGGGCACTGACCATCTTCCTTTTACTGGGTCTTTTACTTTTACTCTTTCAATTACTTTCCTAATCATGGACATTGTATGTTCGCCTACGAAGTCTTCCCAGTGCGATCCTTCGGCCTTTCTTTTAATGTAACTACAGGCGACTCGTAGCCATCCGGCTATAGGGTAGTGCCCCGCCAGTGTCCCGCATGCTGAAAACAACTCACTTCTTGTGAGCACATCGGCGACTTCTGGTATTTCATTGCTTCTGTGAAACATAAGCTCCTCTCCGACCTTTGAGAACCGCAGCCCTAGCAATGCCCCTCCATCCAGCGCTTCCGGTGCTTTCGTTATCAACCCAAATTTGTTAAGGTGGCTGACTACTTGTATAACTGAAACTTTGGTTTCATCAACGAGGATATCATCGATATACGAGCTGGTGCGTTTTTAATTGTATCATCTATGCTCAACACGTGTTTCAATACTTTTGACATGATGCGTGGTGCAGAATTCCGTAGCAAGAACGGTATCACTCAATGTACCATTCACATCTCTGTAATAGCACGTTAAAATATAAGTTAGCATTTATCTCATTAATCTCACTAGAGATTGGCATAATAATTATGACAGAATTTTAGCCTTAATTTTAGTCTCTTTAACAAGGTTAGTGATAACCCAGGGGTGTGTTTTATTTATATTAAATAATTAGATCTGAGCGTTCCAAAAACAAAGGACTCTCAGTCTGGCAACACTTTAGATCATACCCTCGTTTCCGGTCCGCATTACTATATGTACCGGAACCCATGCCACTGGCTCTTGTTGCTATTTTAAATCCGTTGTGTGTGTAGTGGAGGTGAGCATACTATGATTAAGTGTTTTTTAGACTTGTCTTAATTCTTGTGCTTAACTTGCCAGTTGTATCTGTGTTCTTGGGTGTATGTTTAGATTTTTCAAGGGCCTATTTCTTCACAGTGAGTTATTACAGCAAGTCAAGTGATAGGAATTGTTTTTATAGGACAACTTTGATAAATCATTAACTGTGCTGTAACAAGTTATTCAATAGTTTTCCCAATCATTGTGTTCATTACTATTCAAAAAGGACCTCAGTTGAACAGGTTATTCCTAAAGACAGTATTAAGTCTAGTCTGCAATTTCCTCAGGTGTAGATTTTCATAAAATCATATTCTATTTAAGATATGTGTTCTCAAGATATTTTTACTCTTATGCATCAGAGATTAGAAGCCCAGTTATGCGGTTACAATGATTTTAGAACTAAAACGAGATTCTGTTGACTAGATCTATTAACAAGGAACAGAATCCTAAGCATACAGCATGTCCTTGTTGATACCAAATTAGGATGCAGCTTATATCATTTATCCCCAATTTTGTCAGCTTAAGAAGTATTATGTGTTTCTTTTATATGTGGAAAACTCAGTACTAATATTTTTACAGACCTAAAAGCTACTTCTTTGAAGGTCTAAAATCAATTATTTTTGTAGCCATTACCTAATTCAGACTTATGAATATTGAAAGGCTAAGAATGACCTTTTTATCTAATGTCAATTTTCCTGCTTCATGTTGCTAAAATTGGGCTCTAAAAAACCAATGAAAATCCTTAAGAATTATGCCAAGGATACAATTTAATTATTTCTGCTTCTAACAATAACTCATAAAATCAATTTAATAAACTCCTGCCTCACTGTAAAAAAGTGAAATCAAAAACTTGATTAAATAGTGAGCTGGTTGCTGATAATCCTTAACTAGTGCTGCTTTCTGCAGTTTATCCTGACATAGTCAGGGAATTGTCAAATGGGACTTATTGACTAGGTTATGGATCCTTGACACATCACATCGCGTTACGTGCAGAATTGGGAAGCAGCTGCCACCCACTTGTAGTGTATACGCTACTTGTGTATACGCCAATTCTCTGTACAAGCCATTCTCTGTACTTGCCACTAGTTCCACGTGTATTAGTCTCAAGCCGCGGTCGCTATAGCTCTGGACTGGCCATTCATCCCTGAAACTGGACTGGCCTAATCATCTGCTGGAAGCTCTGGACTGACTCAATCATCCCAAGAATATCCCAAGCTATTTGCCGTGCCAACTCCGTTGAATACCAAGCTGAGTTCATGTCATGAGTTCTTTTATTCTCCTTGAGTACGGTCACACGGGCAGATAGATCAGGTTTTGTTAAAGTTGGTTGCTTAAAATCCCCCAAGCACAATCAAACTTTACAATTCTGTCCGAAACATAAGCGCGTAAGGCAAAACGTTTGTCCTTTATATTTTACTAACTGGTAACGCCACAGTTCCTTATCGATTCTTAATTGCAAATAAGCTGCTTTCAGGTCTACTATTGACATGTTTTCGCTCGTACGACGCCATTTGCGTAATGTCTCGTCGCAGCAATCAATCACATCATCACCAGTATGGTACGCAATATTCGTATTGAGTTCACGAAAATCAAACACTGGCCTTACTTTGTTCTTTGTTGGCTGTTCTACTGCCATCATCGCGAGAATACCTGTATCGACAGTTTCTTCCCACGATAGGAGAATACCTTCTGTGATCCACCTGTCAATTTCCTTTTCGAACTCTTCTCTTTTTTCACCCGTTAGCGGGTCTTCATAACAACATACTCTGTTACGTAATGTAACGGGTTGATCGTTCTTCCAGCGCCACTTCACTGTCTAATACTCCCCATTAAATTCTGCATTAAAGTCTGAGTCATCAATGACTAACTGCCCTTGCATTTCCTCTTCCTTCGTGGCCTGCTCTATCGCCGGGCCCGCCATTTCTGTTAGAAGGTTAGAAAAATTGCAAGAGCGTGATTACGCTAACCATGTTTATTTCAGTGAACACAGTTTTGGTTATAGTACAGACACCAATGTTTACATGGCAACGGCAGGGACAAGAATGGGACCGGAACCAGAGAACGCGCTGAGAAAATGGTTCTCTACCACTAGCTGACTCTAAACGCATTCCGTTACAAGAATATTCATCACAGCGTTACGCAGTAACCTTAAACATACAAGAGTCGAATACATTCAAGGTGAAACATTTAAACATTCAACAATTTCTACCCTCGCTGTGCCAAATTCTACATTTCCGCGCTTAACTGTCACGCCACCAAGCCTGTCAACGACGTCAGTCCCAGGTACTACGTCCACGCCGTCCACCAGTGGTTCGGCACCACAGCTTTCGTCACCACCGGCATTCCTCCTTTCACCACTATCTTCACACGATTTGCCACTTTACACCCCACTTTTCGACCATTAAAAGCACTGATGCACGCGTCACCATCATATTGAGCTATGTACTTAGAATGGACGATTGCCATGGTGCATCCTGTGTCTACCAACACCAATGCCTGGCTCTTTGATGATTAATACTGTTCTGACAGGTCAGGATAGAAAATAAATATAAATAAATTAGAACTTTCATTAGAGAAAAAAGGGACAGAGGGATATTCGCTGATTGGCAATACCGAAACGCCAGCAGCTTATGCGAAGCTTGTGCCCGGCTGCCTGCATCACTTTGTCTTTCCCATCACAGTCGAAGCCACACGTAGGCAGTATTTTTCTTAAAAACAGTGTTAAGTCCACACCAAATCAAAATGTAAGATATTGTGTAAAGTGTAAAACGTGATCAAGAGTATACTTAGATGCATAGGTCTGTTGATACTAGCGTTATTATAACTGTGAATTATCATAGCTGTAAAAATGCAGCCATAGCCTATGCAGACAGGAGGCCAATTGTGATATCCATAGGACACTGAAGAATGCTCAAGGTACTAGAGTCATTTAATATAATAGTCTGTCGCCATTCATAGCTGTAGAATTTGTGTGATACTGACAAGTATCAGTATATGGATTTCATGTGAGCCGAGAAGTGATCTCATCCATGCTTGTGATAAGTTAAAGGTTTTAGTCCTTCCTGCTTAATCACCAGCGTTCTAGCACAAGCATAGCTATGGAATTTATGTGTGGTACTGACAAGTGTCAGTATATGTATTTCATGTGAGCCAAGAGGTGATCTCATCCATGCTTGTGATAAGTTAAATGTTTTAGTCTGTAGCGATATTACATCGCCCAAAAATATACAAATAGAGTATTCTAATTAATAAAATTAAGTATAAGAAGTAAAATCGTCATTTGGTCCTAGCATTAAAAATTCTAGATATTGTAAAAGCGTAAAGATTTATCCACTCAAATAATAGCACAACTGTACCAATCTTATTATTGATGTTTTTACAAGTGATCTTGATTTCTTTTTACAATTACTATTACATAGTAATAGTAATTTTGCAACTCAAAAAAGTACCATTTACGCGTTTCTATTCACAAACGGAAATTACGTTTTTGTTTTTTCGATGGTTCTGTCAGCAACATTTCGTTCCGACTTCCGCTTCCTTAGACTATATATAGAGTGACTTCCACAGCATGGAGCATTCGTCTCAAAATTCGTGGTGGTGTGTTTAAATAGCAAATGTAGAACAACGTAAGTTTTTACCTCATTAAGTTCTTTAAAACTATATTATAAGCTGTGCCCATTTCATGTTTTATTTTTATCTCATTTTATATTTTATGTGGATCGTATTTATGTTTTACAAGGTTAGAGTTAACTTAAAACAGAACCTGTTTTGTGTCAATCTCAGGAATAATTTTGTCTTAAGAAGCAAGTGGCAGTTTTTTTCCTGTCATGACAGCCTTCTTATAGAAGTTCAACACTTAAGCAAGAGAGCCTTTCCCTCTCTACTGCATAGTTGGACCACATTATATTACAAGGTTTTAAAAGATTCAGTCCTATATCTTCCTACCATTGATTGTTCCTTTCTTTACTGTGAGTTTTGAGAAGTGAGTTTCACAACACTTCTGAAGGAATAACTTACTCTAACTTGAATTTGCCGTAAAATTCCTCGTGAAGGACATTCAGATTTATTATAAAATAACTCGCGTTTCAATATTTGAATATTTGTCATGTTTCCTGAAATAAGAATAGTATTAGATTTCCAGAATTCTAAAAATGGTATTGGGGTTCAGTCACTTTCTATTCTGCGACTGCTTTGCATTTGTGACTCCTTCAATAGTTTGGAGATTAAAAGTAAAATGTCCATTTGCTGTACTGGATTAATATTCCTTTACAAACTCATAAGAGTTCCCATCTCATAGGGGTTCTCTAGATATTAGCATTTGTTTGATGTATGATTTTTGCACAGCTGCCTCTTAAAATATTGCCAGCGTCACCATTTTTAGTGGCTGCATATATTGGAAAACTTCAATATTTTTGCATCACCCCTAGGTGATTCTTTCTGAAGAAGTAAAGTGTTTTTTTTTAACTTTACCGATTATGGTAATTACCTGTCACTCATCTCTCATGTTAATTTTGAGCTTGAATCAGGTAAATTGTTAGCACCGACCTTTACATATTTTTGTAGCTTGTCTTTGCTATTCCTTTTTATTTATTTGATCCCTTGTCAGGAAATATATTAAATCATACCCATGATTCTAAGTTTATAAGAAGACTAAGCCATCTACAACAGTTCATGTTTTGAGATGCATTTGTTGAAAGCAGTATTCTGCCTCTTTTTATTTCTATTAACTTGTGTCATGTGAGATACAATGTATTGCCCTTGCATAATAAGCATTGCCACTTATACTTATTACTTAACTCACTTTATTCAAAGGTTAAGAATTCTGTTAAAGAGGTAAATGTCAACCTAAAAATAAAGATCCCATCTCATTGGTGGAAATGGATGGGCCCTGGACCAAAGTATTGGGCACCAGGCTGAAGTCTGAAATCTGAGTGCTACATTGGCAGACCTCCTATGGTTAGTAAACGCAATGAGTGATGGTGACGAGGTTTTCTGTTTTTACTGAACTTCATGGAGTTTGCTCCCCCTACAAATCTGCGCAGGTATATTACAGCCCTGCCCTCACTGCTTGCCTACTGGCTACCCTCTTTGTATCGCTGAGATACCGCTGCTGCAACTCCAACTCCTGGTGGCGACAACTCGCGTGGCCTAAATCACTGTGGACGGAAACCCTGAAGATTTGGCCATTTCCCTTGAGGCCATTACTTTTATGCAGAAATAAAGCTAAGTACTAAAGCTCAAATGGTCTTTCAGTTCTCCTCGAGTAGGTGCTATACCGCAGGCAATTTCAACTCATATTAAATTGAAGTTCACCGACAGGTTGGCAAAAAAAATTCCCGCCTTAACCCAGAAGGTAACAAATCCTTCCTGCTTAATCACAAGCGTTCTAGCACAAGCATAGCTATGGAATTTATGTCTGGTACTGACAAGTGTCAGTATATGTATTTCATGTGAGCCAAGAAGTGATCTCATCCATGTTTGTGATAAATTAAATGTGTTTAGTCCTTCCTGCTCAATCACCAGCGTTCTAGCACAAGCATAGCTGTAGAATTTATGTGTGATACTGACAAGTGTCAGTATATGTATATCATGTGAGCCAGGAAGATATCTCATCAGTGTGTTTGTGATAAATTGAATGTGTCTATTCCTTCTTGCTCAATAGAATCCTGGTTGTACAGTGAGACACCAAAAACATTCTACATGCATAGTCACTTCTTCATTTAGTCAACTAGCATCTATTCACAGGAAATGCAACTTTCAGTGTACAATGTAGAAAAATGTCTTCTGGTCTACAACAGCATTATAATGTGTTCAATGTAGGTGTAAAAGGTTTTCACACCACCCAACATTGGAAAGAAAGTTTCTCAAACAATTCTTGTATTATTAATTCAGTGTGCTCTCAGTGTATGATTTTTTGCATAACAAACAGTGCCTGTTGCTAAATACAGTTAGCCTTTTCTTTTTCATTTGTGATGTTGAATTGCAGCAGTTATATGTTTCTAAGCAATATTCGTGCTTTGATGTGTCAATCATGGTAGTTCACTATATTTTTGGGTAATAAGTTTGCAGTGTAATTCCCTCATATGTAGAGACTAAAACATTTTCTAACTCTGATGTATAAGATATTTCTCTTTAACACTGAGGTTGGTGAACCTCAAGTCATTTATACCTGCACCTTCAGTTATCAATATGCTTTCCTTTCTAAAGGAATTATATTTATACTAGTACTGTTCCAATAGGAAATTATATTTTTCAGTACATATGGCAGCAACTTGTTATTTGAACTGTAACTGTGAGATTAATGCCATTACTCTATTTCAGTGTGGCTGTCGGTGTTGTCAGTCAGCCTCAATGACCAGTATTATGTGTGAACTACATTCTAGTGTACTCACATTGAAAAGATAATCTTGTGTGCCATTTCAGACGCCAGTACTATGTTAAAGTATTTAATTTCAAGTTAAATAATTATTTCTGTAAACTTAATTTGTGATTTGTTCTCAGATCACGGCTTCAATAAACTCAACTTCCAACGACCTCATCATTTATCCTACGGGACACGCCTAAGTCCCAGACAAATACTTCAACAATGGGTAACCTTCCTCCACACGCCTTCACCTCGGCAGGATAACTGCAGGCGCAAGAGTTATCTCTCACTCGTTTCCCGAAGTTTGCTCTTGACACTTACTGGCAATATGACTGAGCTTGTTGCATTTAAAACATCTCACCACTTGCTCGTTACAATTCCTGATCACGTGTGGTCCTCCACACCGAAAGCATTGTCCCATGAACTGGCCGCTGCCGGGTTTGCTCTGCCTTTCTCTCATCGCTTCCCCTACTGTCACGGCTGCTACGCCGCCTCGCTGATTGGCACCTGAATTCTAGCTTGAGCAATCAATTCACTAATTTCCAGTGACAGCACGTTGGGTATCCGCTTCAAGTCAACACTAATATGATCTGGGAATCCTTTGATAAAGGACAGCTTGATTGCTCTTTCTAACCCTTCATCACCATGCATCGCCAACCTCGCCAAGCGTTTAAGTTCATTAGCAAATACATCTACAGATTCTCCAGCACACTTCATGTTGAGAAGTTTATCATATGCAATAAAAAGATCGTCAGCAAAGGCAATCTGCAATTTCTCCTTAATTTTATCTGCACTTGCTTTGTCCCCGTCACTCAACTCCATATACAATACGAGCGCTGTACCTTCTGAATACAATGGGATAAACATAGCTAAATCAGATACTTTTTGCAGTCGAACAACCAAGGTGATTTTCTGTAACCAAGTCATCACATCACTTTCGCCAGTAAATGGCTTGATAAAATCTCTTGAAATACCACTTGCCATTTTGTAGTAGGCCTAGATAGCTTGTTGTTGAGACTAGCAGTTGCAACTCTACGGTATTTTATAACACGAATTCGCTTACCTCTATTAGACTTGGTCTTCAGTAAGCGGTTCTTCACGTAACGAATGGATGTCTTCCAACCGTGCACGATACGAAGTGGACAACTACCAACCGTGACACACAACCTCTATTATTGTGAAAATTATCCCTATAATGGTGTTAGTAACTGAATCTACTTAGCCTAATTTTATACGAGTACAGATCTCCACGACAACGACTACTTCCAACTTACAACCAGCAATTCAACATGCACCTGAGCCTTTTCTTGCTCACACTAACACGGACCAGACACCCTACGCGGCCGAGCTCAACCCACAACTGAAGCTGCTGCCGCAGCACTCCCACAGTACAGTAAACACAGTACAGTAAAGAATAGTAGGGGGAAATTCAATTTTGACGTCATAGAATTGTGTGGGGTGTGGGGAGGGGGTCGGGGGGTCNCTTCTTGTGACGCATGTTCAATTTCCTCTTCCGTTTCATACTTTCTTTTCGCCATATTGCATGGGTAAAAGCGCGACAGAATGCACTTGAATAGCTTAGCTGCAAAAAACGAAGCTCACGCGCAGCCGCACTCATTCACGACTAATTACGCACTGGCTAATCTGTCTAGCTGATTCAAATGGCAAGTGTGACTGTTTCACATGGTTGTCAGATGTATGTTCCGCTACTATGCGTCATATGACGGCGATGACAACGCTAAAAAAACAAACGCTATAACATCATATGATGTAGATTGCCGCTGTGGTACCGTCGCGCCTCAGCGTCATATGATGTAAGTTCCCGGTAGAATGCAACCTGTACAAACATCATATGATGTGAATACCGGTTAACAGGTTAAAGATGAAACTGTGCTCTCAATATACTCTGCATGAAGATTTGGCACCAACTTTCAAACATCAAACTGAATACACCGACGTAATTCAAACTTATTTTCTTAACTTAATCTAGGCATTAATGAAAAATCAGCATTATTCAGCCCATTGTTCATAAGAAAGTATTCAAAAGATAAAATCCAAATCGCTCTATAAACTACGTCCTGCAAGTCATCGAAACCAAATGAAATACAAAAAACTCTACAATCATCTCCCAGTAGTATCACTTAAGTCGACTCAATTCTCAAACAATACGCGTGTTCGAAGCGTACTTAACATCTATTACGAGAGAATAACTTTAAGCCTATTTGGAGCCGTCTTAGAGGGCTCCAGTTCTACCAACCATGAGAGAAAGGCATGATGAACCAACAGTAATGTATAGGATAAGCTAAGAGTTATTTTACCATTTTATGCATTAGTCAGAAGCAATAGGAGATTTAACAACTTAGATGGATTTACGGAAGTAATTGAAAAGCCCGTCAGGCCTCTCATGCCCGAGCATTCTACAGAATCATGTTTTAAACCTTCATGCACTCGTAAAGATTTACGAAGCAGATTCGCTTACAAGCTCTTCAAGAAAAAGTCAATTGTTGAAACAAAAGTAGTATCCTTTGGTATTTATCATTAACCATACCATACAACAGAACAAAATGAAAACGAATAAATGGAGCGCTAGTAATAATACTTGTAATAAGAACCATAACAATATATCATAGAAATATAATAGTTATTGTAATATTGATTATAATAGTATATTATAATAATATAAGTTGTTCTGATAATAACGATTATTATTACAATAACGCTCATAACACAGTTAGATTTTGACATTATCATTCATAATATACCTTATAATTGAATTATATTTTCCTCAAACCCAAGTAATTTTAGGATTTTTAGAGGTGAATAATCTTTTTTATTTTATCGGTTGCATTGATGCCATGTAACCCTTTATTGATGTACTTAATTGTTTGACGAGTCCTGCAAACGACATAAAATTTTATTAAGAAATTCTTCATTTCAATAGACCACAGTAAAAGTGAAGTGAACGCTTCATCAATGGCTCTTTCAACTAGTTCACAAAAACCTTGAACGTGACTGAACTTGTCAAAACAGAAAAAAAAATATTCTTTCGTACTTCATGATCGTTTCAATGAATGATGTGCTGCAATAATGGAGGGTTTGTTGTTGGTTATTACTTTCTGTATATTCTTTGAATGATACAAAGAGATGCGTGCTGAGGTCTTCGTGTGCTACAATTTTCGAGCAGGCCGAGCAATTCTCTATAGTTGAACCTTTCTTAGTTCGATGGTACCTATTAAGTCTCATGGCTACATACCCACTCAAATAAGCAGCTGCATTGTTGATCTCCGCTAACTCGAACAGAGTTCCAACCGATGTGTTGCCATTGAAGTGCTTCGCGTTCGTCATGTCTTCTTCGTTCAGAGTAATTGGTGGCGGAGACAAATCCTCAGCTCTCGGTTGCTGCATCAGAGGAAAAGAAATGTATCAACAATTTATATATGCCCCTTATACTCATTATCGCGGTAAGTCAACAAAAAGTTGCAATGATGAAGTGACTCGAGCATACCATTTGAAAACACTACACCTATACGTAAAGGAACATTTGAGAATAATTTTACGCCAACTCTGCTCCAAGGGGAACAATTGAACCTTCTGCAAACTTTACTGGCACAATGTCACGAAATGCGTATCATCCGTATGTGGGTATCATATCGTACAAGGATTATAATACATATATTGCTACCTACCTTTAAAAAATGAGCCAGTCAACTCCAGCTGGTCATCTACAGTCTGACAATTAGCTGACAATGGTGCCCGCATGAGTGACGCAGAGGCGATTTTCGCATAGTTGTCAGTAAAGCTTCTGGCATCCGGAAATTTCTGTAGGAATCGAATCTTCCCAAAGAAGCACTCGAGTCCGTCTTGACATAAATTCCTTGTCGACAAGTAGGGTAGTTGATACTCGTCCAAGCGTTGCCGAAGCTGGAGGATCACATTAATGGACTGGATCCACCCATTTATGAAGCTGCATCGTTTCGTAGCATTGAGCTTGTAATTCTTGTAGCCAAAGCACCGACTCACGAAGGAAATCATACTGGTAAGAATTTGTAGATATTGGTTTCCGTAAAGGAACTGAACATTTAGATGTGACGGAATTCAAGACGTCAAATACATATATCGTTCATCTTCTTGCAGTACGAACTAGTGGCTGCTGCTGCCGCTCTAGTCAGTGTTTGCGCAACACCGGTATCTAAGGCAGCCGCAGTAGAATTTGTTAACACTTGGGCTGCAAGCTTGACCTTCATTTTTGATGAAAATCTCAAATTGTACACATGCATGTCAGACAACTTCGGAACCATTTTCAAGCTATGCATTCTTTCATTCGCATACATCGTGACAATGTGCTTCCAGCTTTCAGCGTCTTTAAAGCCTGGCACAAAAACGTCACTCGTGAACATGAGATTTCTTGAATTCTTTAGTAGATGAGGAGGATCTTTGTAAACAAAGTAAGATTTCGTTCCAAGTTCAATAGCTGGGTTAGTGTGTGAGCAGCCGAGGGATTTTAATGCTTTTTCGAAATTTGTACCTTGAGCAGAGGTTATTCCAAAGACGATGAAACCCTCAGATTTGAGCGAGTTTATGGCACTCTTCAAAATTTTCATAATGCATGTAGATTTAACAGCACACGATGTTAAATAATATCCAATTGGAAAATGCCACGGTCTCTTCACCCCACATGCCATAACGCATAATGTAGAGGACACGAAGGCTTTTTTCTCTCTGATCCATCGTCTTCATATCCAAATATTTTTTTCTTGTTTGGACTGTAAGACAAGACTTTTCTTAGCGACATTTCATCCATAAGGATGGAAATGAGCTTATCATCTTCACTCTGAGGATTAACTTTGACCTTCAGCATTGAAATGCTCTGCATATTGCACCCGGGGTTCATTTTGTTGGCTCTCAGAGCACGAAGAACAGTACAAGGCGATGGTAGGGGAAACATTCTCCTTAACAAGTTGTACCCAGATTTGCTGCTGTTCCCGAGCATATTAATGGCCATCCACTTATGCAACGGTGTGTAGCGCTTCTTCTTCTGAAGTTTAAATTTGATAAATTCGGTGATGTAATGACCAAATGATGGATGAAATTGCTGTACTATCTTTTGGAGATTGTACCGACGATTGATAACGGGTCCTCGAATTCTTTTTCTGAGGCGAGAACATCCCTTCTCCTTGCCTTTTATTAATTTAAAAGACACTTGGGTGGCTACCACTACAGAAGGCGGATCAAACAATTTCTTCTTACAAGTCGAACTTGCCTCATTTTTCGTTACACAATCATTGTCCTAGAAATAAATACGAACATTAAGCAAAATACAACAATTGAACGAACGAACAATTGAAATTCGAGGGGGGGGAGTTGTTAGCGAAAATAAGTAACACAGAATATGGGGGTAGAAATTAAGAATGCAAAGTAATCAAGAAATGTACGGGGTTTGTTAATTCTAACAAGAACAGCAGGCAGAGGCGGA
>VCRD01003664.1:18998-37135 GCA_006783055.1 Trinorchestia longiramus
AGTTGGGCTAGAAACCTGAAATTAACCATATTTGCTCTAGAAAATCGCATATAGATCAATTAATGCTTATTATGGAAATCAGTTCGGGTCTCTTACACTGAAATGAAGGCAATTGAAAGAAAAATGAAAGATAAATATTTGAAAATAACTAAAATGATTAAGAATTCAATTCTGTCATGATTTTCATGCATTGGAGCAACAAGAACATAAAAATGATGGTGTTCTTTCGCTACTTCGCGATTCTTTTACCGCAGACTCGCTATTTCGCGAGTTGATGTTGACTAATGGCAATTCATGCCTCCTCACAAGTATCTACGATAGCCTATCCTAAATCATTTGTATTGAATGATTCATTTGAAACTTATGATAAGTGTGGCAGACACTAAAGTTCGGCTACCTAATAATGTAGACAGTAGGGTCTGTTAAGAACCAATTTATTTTAAAAAATAACCTTGTTCAAAAGTAAAATAATTCCGTCAAAATGATTCAAAGATACTTAATAGGAAAACTACAATCAACTGAAGCTGGTTCAGTTGAACATATCGGTCATTTGATTCTAGATGTAACAAAAGAATGTGATCGTGTACATAAAAAGGATACTTGACACTGACCTTGTCAGCAGTCATGCTTAAAGGATTGGTAGCAGCCCTAGCCAAAGCTGTGGCAAGTGATGAGACTAGGGCTTTGACTGGGCTTGCCATAGAAGTCCTGACTGGGATTCTGATTGGAGTCCTCATTGGACTTCTAATTGAAATCCTCGTTGGGCTGATGACAGGTGTTGACATAGAAGTACTGGCTCGGAATTGTGGTGGAGTTGAGCCTGGGGTACTGGGGAAAGTTTAAGCTATTTGAGTTCTCACAAGGTTTCTAACAGGCGTTCCCACTAGAGCCCTGACAGGGGTTCTTGCGGAGACCTTGTTATGTTTTTAAAGGTTAGTTGGATGGCCAGCATTAGGTTTATAACAATTTCTCAGAAAGTAAGGTTAATGTGACTACCTGCTAAGCATGTGGGGCTGTTTATGACAAGCTGGATCTTCCAGTGATGCCCTCATTTGGCTGGTTCATTTGCATTGAATGACTCAGGGTGTCCGTAGAGGAATTACATTAAACGACCCTGGCTCACAGGATAAAAACTCTGGGATGCCATCCTGTTGTATGCCTGTGTATTAGAGGGAATTGAAGGCCGTTACGAAGGCCCCAGCCAAACGCTGACCCTCAAATCCAAGTCTAAGTCTAAGTCCCTTCAAAGAGAGGCCGACATTCCACTTTTGGCTCTACACCGAGAAGAAATAGCACGTAGATAATACTGTAGACTACTCCAGCTGCCTCTCAATGTAGCTACTTCTGAGCTGGTTCAAAGGTTTGTAGTGGCTTAGTCACCCCTTAACGCGACACAGCCTCGTATTTTCTCCAGCAACTAGTGGCTTAGTCACCCCTCAATGCAAATCTCCATGTACATCATTTCTAGTTTAGTTACCGCTAGACTCCATCTAGTCATCCAGTGTTCAGTAATCGTAAGTCATACCTATGTAACGTTTATCAATAAATGAGTTCCAACTTCTACTCGGTGTTTCAACCTTATACACTTGAGTAGGAGCTTATGTAAGACTGCTACCGTAGCAGGCTATAACTGGAGATCACAAGCCCTAACCGACTCACAGGGCGTCTACCTCGAGTAGACGTAAGGCAAGATCTCTAAACAGTTGCCTTAACGGAATCAAAACGGCGTTGGTAACACACCAAAGGTCTTACAGGTTAGATACCCCTCAAATTGGTTCTTCTTCCCTATTACCCACCTTCATCGCAAGTGTGAGAGCTATCTTTTCCTAAGTTGGCCTCCCAACTCCCTCTGGAAATACAGCTCCAATAATTTCGACACTTCCTCCTTGGTTCAAGACGGATGATTGTATTCTGACTGAATTTTTACCTTCTTCTGTGTCTTCATTGACCTCCCAATCAGTTATCCAAACCTATAATGAACTAATGGATACAAAGTTTGCAGATTACATAGCTATATTCACAGATGGGTTGCGAATTACCGAGCCTACTTGTTCCTCCTCAGCCGCGGTTGTGGTCCTTTCAAAAGGAGTCACGCTAAATTGGAAACTNCGTTCACAAAAACAGGTAATAGGATGTTAATTGCATGCAATACATGAAGCTCTGGCTTGGATCTCGGAGAATTCTGCCCCTTCTGATAAATAAGTCATATCCACAGATTTATTGAGCTCCCTATATTTGATTTGCAACACAAATTCTAAATACTATATTCCTCTGGTCTACAATATACAGAACAAGTTGATTAACATTACTTCCTCTCATTGTATTAGGATGCAGTTCATTCCAGGACATAGAAGTGTGTGAGGCTGCTAAAGCGGCGCATTTACTGCGATACCGCACACTGACGTCCTACTCTAAGGGTGAAACTGTAAGTCTTGCATGTAAAGTATTTAGGACACGTTGGAACTCAACACGGCTACAACAAATTAGGGTAACCGGGAAAGGGCGCCACCTCATGTAAATTAAAGACAGTTCTGGTAGTTGGCCCTGGGCCTCCCATAGGAACCGTCGTATAGAAACTGCCTTGGCTAGACTACGGGTTGGGCATACTGGTGTAAGGTCCCACTTGTTTCGTGTTAATCAGACCAATGATCCCAGTTGCCCATGTAGTAGAGTAGAAACCATAGATCATGTGCTCTTTAACTGTTTAAACTATTCTGATGAACGCACCAACCTAACTAACACTCTAACCTCTCAAAAAGTTCCTGCTTCGTTGAAAAATATATTAGGAAGTGGCCCCTGCCCTGAAAATGTACAAAAATTGATCGTTGAGGCTCTATTCCGATACTTGGAAAAAAATCACAAACTAGAGAATACATAGGATCAAATAAACGAGTGAACAAAAATACAAAGTAAGAACCTGATATAGATTGGCTCACAAATATGTTACGTCAAAACTGATTTTGAATAGTTACAATTTCTAGAAACAGAAATTAAGATCAAGTAGACTAATGTGACTAACCTCCGTTGGTACTAACCCTAATTCTTCAAAAATAAAGAGAGTTTTAAAACAGAGACGGGAAACTCCCCTACGCAGTTCTGATATAGGTTACTGTAAAGAGTTGCCACCTGTAAGAAGGGATGTTTCCTTAGTCTCTGACAAGCCCTAATTACACTCCTTCAGAGATATGCCCTCAAGAGTTTTGTTAAGATCTTTTTGGTCATATAAGATATTTTGGCCTTTTGGCCTTAAAAGCTCCAGGCTCCGCAACCCACGCTGGACCTTCAGTACGGATATAACAACTCATGCGTGGACTGGGTCGGGCATGCCTTAGCAACTAACAGTAGACCTTGAAAGTAATATACAAAAAATGAGTGAAAAATAAATTGTTAAATGAAATATTGTTTATATTGAAAGATTTATATAATATGGAATAGCAAAACCATTGCTATCCTTTGCTAAATATTTGAACTTCTCTCTTGTTGCAGGTTGAAAGAGGAAAGATCGTAAACAAAAGAAAAATCAACCTACTTTCAGAACTGGGGCTACATGGACTAGTTTTCGAAGCCCCAAATAAACATGACAAAGAAGAAGAGAAACTGTTCTGTTAAAAGAGCCCACGTACTCGTGCATTCAATGTGCAAAACTGCGTTGAGTAATTCCAGATGTAAACTGAACAATGAAAATTGTCACATAACACAACAAACGGAGGTGCCAACCATCGCTTCACATCATTACTGAATGCTACGTACTGTAGTTGTGACACAGCAGTTGTATTCCTGGAGGACATGGTTAAAATCATGTAAATACCTACGAACATTATATACGTCTTTAATTGTATTGTCAGGGCTAGCCCTAGAAAATTAAAAAAACATTGCTCCATACGGTACATATTCTTTTTGAGTGCTCGCCCTATACGATTTTTGACACTTCGACGTCGTCGGGAAGTGCGTTTTCTAAAAAAGAATTAGTCCTCTAAAAGAATAACTGTCTCTAACTTCAACAACTCCTCTAGATCGTTCTTCGCAACATCGTGTGTTTTTAAACTTGTCATGTGACGCAACCTACATACAAATCGTTAGCCTATGTGTAGGTAGAGACATAGTAACAGATCTCTCATAACTAGTTCACTGATACTGTGCTTACTGTCATGACGTCTAGTAAGAATTTTCCCGTACACTCAATAATAGTTCCACAGCCAGCACTGAAACACATACCATTTATTCACCTTATTGGCTCGTTTTATCTTAATTTCTTTACTATAGGTATACAAATCGTATTATTCCTCTATGTTAAATAGTCTACTTACGTCATGCTCACGAGCTTTGTGTGCCTGTTTAGTAATTTTCAAGGCTGATTTTTTCACATTTTTATCTNGAATATTGTGCCACTCCTCTAGAGTGTGCTCACCAACAGCATTAACAGAGTCAACAGAGTTTACATAATTTAAATAATACAGCTTGCCACATTTCTTAATATTGAATTCAGTCCCATCTGAAGCAGACAACTTTGTAACATTTTGACTGAAATTAAATGATGCACCCTGATCAATAGCAGCCTGAACAGAGAAAATATTCTGCTTAAAACTAGGAATACAAAGAACATTTTTAAAAAGTACATTGTGTTTCCTATTTTTGGCATCAGTCAGGGTAATCCTTGCATCACCTTTAGCATCAACAATGTTGTTCATCATAGAACCATCAGCTAACTCAATAAAATGCTTACTAGGATCAAAATTTTTATCTAAAGTTACAAACTTAGATTTATCACAAATAATGTGAGCAGTAGCTCCACAATCCACCAGTAAATTAGCACTGTCTACTACAGAAGCACTTACTGAGTCTGTTGTTACTCTGATTCAAAAAGAGCCTTTCATATCTTTACTGTCTGTTGCCATTGCTTTCACTGTATCTTTCTTTCGGCAAAACTTAGTGTCATGAGATGCACTTTTACAAATAGAACACCACCGATTTTTCTTTGCACTGTAATTTTTACATTCAACTTTCTTATGACCTGACTTACCAAATAGCAAATAATTTTACTGTCTTTCACTTTCATAACACTTTCTTCATTTTCACTGTGACTTTGTCGGGTTTTCTTTGTTTCCTCTTCACTCTTGAGTGCTGATTTGAATTTCTGAAAGTCCATTTCTGCACTGTCACGTTGTGTGACGACGGTAGAGAACGCGTTGTAGGCGGCTGGCAAACCCCTGATAATCATGGCGATTATCAGTCCATCGCTGATCATTTCGCCGGCCCTTTTCAGGTAGGAAGCAGTGGTTTCTGCACGCAGCAATCGGTTACAGTCTCGCCATTTTGCATCTTCAGAGCGGCCAACACGCAATACAGAGATATAATTCTTGGTTTACTGCTACCGAGGTAATGATCACGCAGTATCTTCATGGATTTTCTTTCATCTCCATAGGCATCCCGAATAATTAACGAGAGGCTTATATCATCGAGCCTTTGCACGAGCTCGGAAAACACTTGCTTGTTCTTCACAACATCCAAACTTGATTCTTCGCCCTCAAGGACGGAATTCAACGATTTCAAGTCTAGGTAGGCCCGGAATTTAACTTCCCACAATTCATACCTTTCATCATTGCCATCAAAAGTAAGGTTACTGGGCCCATAACCTGTTAGACCAGTTAGGCCTCGTTCCATCTTGGATTATGGAGTACGGCAACGATTACAAGTATGAGATGTGGGGTGAAACAAACACCAGTCCAAACTTGAAGCTTATATATTATACGTCCATCAGGCTTGACTACAAGAAGAAGAAGAAGGAACTCAGTGAGTCTTCGTAGGAGGTTCACACATGAACATAGAAAACGGGACGGAGGTAATTTAATGGGTGACTGCAGCAACTCATATATATGTATAAATATATATATATACTGAAGTTGGATCTCAACACAAGCCCAGTCAAAGCCCTAGTCTCATCACCTGCCACGGCTTTGGCTAGGGCTGCAACCAATCCTTTAAGCATGACTGTTGAAAAGGGCAGTGTCAAGTATCCTTTTTATGTACACGATCACATTCTTTTGTTACATCTAGAATCAAATGACCGATATGTTCAACTGAATCAGCTTCAGTGCATTGTAATTTTCCTATTAACTTTCTTTGAATCATTTTGACGGAATTATTTTACTTTTGAACAAGGTTATTTTTGAAAGTAAATTGGTTCTTAACAGACCCTACTGTCTACATTATTAGGTAGCAGACACTAATCCACACTGCCACACTAATCATAAGTTTCAAATGAATCATTCAATACAAATGATTTAGGATAGGCTATCGTAGATATGTACTCCTGAGGAGGCATGGATTGCCATTAGTCAACATCAACTCGCGAAATAGCGAGTCTGCGGTAAAAGAATCGCGAAGTAGCGAAAGAACACCATCATTTTTATGTTCTTGTTGTTCCAATGCATGAAAATCATGACACAATTAAATTCTTAATCATTTTAGTTATTTTCAAATATTTATGTTTTGTTTTTCTTTCAATTGCCTTCATTTCAGTGTAAGAGACCTGAACTCCTGAACTGATTACCATAATAAGCATTAATTGATCTGTATGCGATTTTCTAGAGCAAATATGGTTAATTTCAGGTTTCTAGCCCAACTCGTGTTGCACAGGCTCATCGAATTGCTTATCACCAAAGTTTGGGATCACCTCAGAAAATTGCAAGACATTCCTTCAATGGGAGAGTGAGTGCTGCTTTAAACCTTTTCGGTTGTTTTCCTCACATTTTCTGTGTTTGAAAAATATGCATTACAATCATACATTACCTTTTCGACTTTTTGCCCTTCTTTGTTGTTTTCTTTTCTCTTTTTCTTTCTCCCTCTCTTCGCTCTCTTTCTCCCTTTCTCTTCTCTCTCTTATTCTCTCCCTCTCTTTCTCCCTCTGCCTCTTTTCCTCTGCCTCTACATGCTGTTCTTGTTAGAATTAACAAACCCCGTAACTTTCTTGATTACTTTGCATTCTTAATTTCTACCCCCACATTCTGTGTTACTTATTTTCGCTAACAACTCCCCCCTCTTGAATCTCAATTGTTCGTTCGTTCAATTTTTGCATTTTGCTTATTGTTCGTATTTATTTCTAGGACAATGATTGTGTAACAAAAAATGAGGCAAGTGCGACTTGTAAGAAGAAGTTGTTTGATCCGCCTTCTGTAGTGGTAGCCACCCAAGTGTCTTCTAAATTAATAAAAGGCAAGGAGAAGGGATGTTCTCGCTTCAGAAAAAGAATTCGAGGACCCGTTATCCATCGTCGGTACAATCTCCAAAAGATAGTACAGCAATTTCATCCATCATTTGGTCCTTACATCACCGAATTTATCAGATTTAAAATTCAGAAGAAGAAGCGCTACACACCGTTGCATAAGTGGATGGCCATTAATGTGCTCGTGAACTGCAGCATATCTGGGTACAACTTGTTAAGGAGAATGTTTCCCCTTCCATCGCCTTGTACTGTTCTTCGTGCTCTGAGAGCCAACAAAATGAACCCCGGGTGCAATATTCAGAGCATTTCAAACAAACAAACAATCTTTATTTCCAATCAAGTACACAGTACATAGACATTTAGTACATTGGTTTTTCAAATTCTTAAGGTTAACATTCTTAGAGTAAGGGTGATGGTGAGCTCCATGCGACGATCCTGGAATGTGTCCATGGGCGGGGAGTTGAGGGCTTACCGATAAGTGCGAGCTCACGGCGTGAAACGAGAAACAGCTCGTATTCATTGCCGGGTTTCGAACCCGCAGTCTTTCTGCACAAGCAGAGACCCGATACGGAACACGGGCCGCAGACCACTCGACTACGGTGGCTGCTGAATTTTCAATGCTGAAGGTCAAAGTTAGTCCTTAGAGTGAAGATGATAAGCTCATTTTCATCCTTATGGATGAAATGTCGCTAAGAAAAGGCTTGTCTTACAGTCCAAACAAGAAAAAAATATTTGGATATGAAAACGATGGATCAGAGAGAAAAAATGCCTTCGTATCCTCTACATTATGCGTTATGGCATGTGGGGTGAAGAGACCGTGGCATTTTCCAATTGGATATTATTTAACATCGTGTGCTGTTAAATCTACATGCATTATGAAAATTTTGAAGAGTGCCATAAACTCGCTCGAATCTGAAGGTTTCATCGACCTTGGAATAACCTCTGATCAAGGTACAAATTTCGAAAAAGCATTCAAATCCCTTGGTTGCTCACACACTAACCCAACTATTGAACTTGGAACGAAATCTTACTGTGTTTACAAAGATCCTCCTCATCTACTAAAGAATTCAAGAGCTCTCTTGTTCAGGAGTGACGTTTTTGTGCCAGGCTTTAAAGACGCTGCAAGCTGGAAGCACATTGTTACGATGTATGATAATGAAAGAATGCATAGCTTGAAAATGGTTCCGAAGTTGTCTGACATGCATATGTACAATTTGAGATTTTCATCAAAAATAAAGTCAAGCTTGCAGCCCAAGTGTTATCAAATTCTACTGCGGCTGTCTTAGATACCGGTGTTGCGCAAACACTGACTAAAGCGGCAGTAGCAGCCACTAGTTCATACTGCAAGAAGATGAACGAAATATTTGACGTCTTGAATTCCGTCACATCTAAATGTTCAGTTCCTTTACGGAAACCCATATCTACAAATTCTTACCAGTATGAGTTCCTTCGTGAGTCGGTGCTTTGACTACAAGAATTACAAGCTCTCAATGCTAAGCAACGATGCAGCTTCATAAATAGGTGGATCCAGTCCATTAATGTGATCCTCCAGCTTCGGCAACGCTTGGACGAGTATCAACTACCCTACTTGTCGACAAGGAATTTATGTCAAGACAGACTCGAGTGCTTCTTTGGGAAGATTCGATTCCTACAGAAATTTCCGGATGCCAGAAGCTTTATTGACAACTATGCGAAAATCGCCTCTGCGTCACTCATGCGGGCACCATTGTCAGCTAATTGTCAGACTGTGGATGACCAGCTGGAGTTGACTGTGGCTCATTTTTTTGAAGGTAAGTAGCAATATACGTATTATAACCCTTGTACGATATGATACCCACATACGGATGATACGCATTTTGTGACATTGTGCCAGTAAAGTTTGCAGAAGGTTCAATTGTTCCCTTTGGAGCAGAGTTGGCGTTGTAAAATTGTTCTCAAATGTTCCTTTAAGTATAGGTGTAGTGTTTTCAAATGGTATGCTCCAGTCACTTCATCATTGCAACTTTTTGTTGACTTACCGCGATAATGAGTATAAGGGCATATGTAAATTATTGATACATTTCTTTTCCTCTGATGCAGCGACCGAGAGCTGAGGATTTGTCTCCGCCACCACTTACTTTGAACGAAGAAGACATGACGAACGCGAAGCACTTCAATGGCAAAACATCGGTTGGAACTCTGTTCGAGTCAGCGGAGATCAACAATGCAGCTGCTTATTTGAGTGGGTATGTAGCCATGAGACTCAATAGGTACCATCGAACTAAGAAAGGTTCAACTATAGAGAATTGCTCGGCCTGCTCGAAAATTGTGGCACACGAAGACCTCAGCACGCATCTCTTTGTATCATTCAAAGAATATACAGAAAGTAATAACCAACAACGAACCCTCCATTATTACAGCACATCATTCATTGAAACGATCATGAAGTACGAAAGAATATTTTTGTTCTGTTTTGACAAGTTCAGTCACGTTCAAGGTTTTTGTGAACCAGTTGAAAGAGCCATTGATGAAACGTTCACTTCACGTTTACTGTGCTCTATTGAAATGAAGAAATTCTTAATAAAATTTTATGTTGCTTGCAGGACTCATCAAACAATTAAGTACATCAATAAAGGGTTACAAGGGATCAATCCAACCGAAAGAATAAAAAAATTGTACACCTCTAAAAATCCTAAAATTACTTAGGTTTGGGGAAAATATAATTCAATTATAAAGTATATTATGAATGATAATGTCAAAATCTAACTGTGTTATGAGCGTTATTGTAATAATAATAGTTATTATCAAAGCAAAATATTATTATAATATACTATTATAACCGTTATTATTACAAAAACTATTATATTTCTGATATATTATTATGGTTATTATTACAATAAGTATTATTATTAGCGCTCCGTTTATTCGTTTTCATTCTGTTCTGTTGTATGGTATGGTTAATGATAAATACCAAAGGATACTATTTTTGTTTCAACAATTGATTTTTTCTTGAAGAACTTGTAAGCGAATCTGCTTCGTAAATCTCTTATGAGTGCATAAAGGTTTAAAACATGATTCTGTAGAATGCTCGGGCATGAGAGGCCTGACGGGCTTTTCAATTACTTCCGTAAATCCATCTAAGTTGTTATATCTCCTGTTGTTTCTGACTAATGCATAAAATGGTAAAGTAACTCTTAGCTCATCCTATACATTACTGTTTGTTCATCATGCCTTTCTCTCATGGTTGGTAGAACTGGAGCCCTCTAAGACGGCTCCAAATAGGCTTAAAGTTATTCTCTCGTTGTGATAGATGTTAAGTACGCTTTGAACATGCGTATTGTTTGAGAATTGAGTCGACTTAAGTGGTACTACTGGGAGATGATTGTAGAATTTTTTGTATATCATTTGGTTTCGATGACTTGCGGGACGTAGTTTATAGAGCGATATGGATTTTTCTTTTGAATACTTTCTTTTGAACAATGGGCTGAATAATGCTGTTTTTTCATTAATGCCTAGATTAAGTTAAGAAAATAAGTTTGAATTACGTCGATGTATTTAGTTTGATGTTAGAAAGTTAGTGCCAAATCTTCATGCAGAGAATATTGAGAGCACAGTTTCATCTTTAAATGTGTACGCATTATGGTATATAAATTTTATATTCGATTTTCTTATCACAGAAATATGAGTACTGTCGAGCAACGTAACTCATGAGTCTTAAATACACATAAGCTCTTCTTAATTACTATAATTGTTTTGAAAATGATACTCTGAAATGAAAACTTTTGGAAACTGGACGCAAATTACGTAGGTACGTGTCCTAAAAATATATCTTTGTCAATAAAATTCATCGTAAACAAATGTTTCGATAAAACGTTTCTTGAATAAATGTTTCAACCCCAACTTTTGAGTTTAATTGACATTTATCTTTGGAAGCACTTAATTCATCAAACCGTCGCATGAAAGTAACGATCAGAGGCGGCGTAGCGTTCGTACGTCTGGCACCCCTCACGTTTTCTTTCCCCCTCCTCCCCTCTCCCCACCCATTCCCCTCTTGAAAGTTGACCAATCAGCGCCTAGACAATTCTGACGTCATGGATGACGTCACCGCCTGAAAACCGTCGTTGGGGTGGTCATTGCCAACCCCCCCATATTATCGTACTTCTCTTTACTGTACTGTGTCCCTCACTCAAGCTCAGGCGTCGTCGTTGAGGTGCCAATTACTAATTTATACATTATGCCACATCTTCACGTGATTTTAAAATCACAATACTTTAGATAAATTACTTACTGCTCCGGAGTCGACATTTTGCCACTACCTTAACTACTATAATCTACCTACATCTAAATGATAATTTAAACATCTAAACTGTAATGTAGTCGGTGATCCAGGCGGGAGGTCTTCTATCTCTCTTCATCTGCTGTGGTTCATTCCCACCCCCACTTTGTTCAACTTTCATTTCCTTCTCTTGGACCGATGACAGCCCCCCACCTCTCTCATTCCTAGCTTCTTCGTCTTGGGGTAAAGGAGGAACTACTGAGCGCACGTCAAGTACGTGTCTTGGCACCACATCCACTTCAATATTATTTGATGAGGTTACTCCTGTTACCAAGCCTCTGCCCCACTGTGTAGTGCAGTTTGCATTAGGTGGTTTTACCCACACTTCTTCTCCCGCTCGTATTCCGAATCATTATGTTGGCTTCCTTCTCCTCTTGTCGGACGTACTAACGGATAGCTCTATTCGTATTTATACACCCAGCGTTGAGGCACAGACAGCTCATCTTGCTCAGATCTAGGCGTGCTATTGTACCAATACACAGCCTCAATTGGCGAAATTCTTCCTCCTTCTGCGATTGCTTTCACCGTTCGGTGGTGCAGCTCTAAACACTCTGTCAACATTCCACTCTCGCAGCATATCTGCTAACATCTTAGACCGGAAAACTGTACAGTTATCCATCAATAGCTCGTCGACTGGGCCCCTTTCCAATAAGATATATTGCTAATTCTGTGACGATGCATTGCGTGTTTTCTCTTCTCGGTTCTCGCCACGCTGCTAAACGTCCTGGACCGCAATCAACCATAGATAAATAGGGTCGTCCCCTATAATGAGTGATGTCGATGGCCAAGCGGCTCCAATTGGTTTTCACGCTTACTTATCCTGGTTCGTGCTTCAAAGGAGCAGGATCAATTGACTGACATCGTTCACATGATCTCACAACTCTTTTCACGTCCTCTCGTGAAACATTTGGATCCATTTTCCTGGCTAAGTACAGGGTTCTATCGACTTAAATGTGGTGTTTATTATGCACCTCTATTATATTCGTGTATGCACTAGAACAAACCTGTTCATGCTCGTCGATATCGTTGCCGCCTACTTCGAGCCCGCACAGCCATCGTTTCTTCACGTGAGTTAACACGTCCGCTTTATTCTTATCAGTAGGCACCAGTGAAATCTGGATTTTTAGTCCAAACTCAATCATCATTTTTCTAAGGTTTCCCAGCCTTCATTTAATGAGCATTTCCACGGCGCCTTTCGTGTGGACGCGCTTCTCGGCGCTTACAACAGATTACAGCCACGCTGCCACAGTTGCGGAATCAATTCTTAACTCTATTGAGGTCATGCCCCACTTAAGGGCCAAGTTCACTCCCTTTAACACTGCCTCCAACTCTGCAACATTGATATGACGGAAATCTTCATTCTTTCTGAGCCATGTCGCATCTTCAATGGCCTTGCCATTTATGTCCAACATCGCTCCGAGCGCGATTTTACTTGCGTCTGTCCATACCACTCCATGCTGGACATTGGGCACTGGCCACCTTCCTCTTACTGGATCTTCTACTTTTACCCTTTCAATTACTTCCCTAATCATGGACATTGCATGTTCGCCTACGAAGTCTTCCCAGTGCAATCCTTCGGCCCTTCTTTTAATATAACTACAGGCGACTCGTAGCTACCCCGCTATAGGGTAGTGCCCCACCAGTATCCCACAGGCTGAAAACAACTCCCTTCTTGTGAGCGCGTCGGCGATTTCCGGTATTTTATTGCCTTTGTGAAACATAAGCTCCTCTCCGACTTTTGACAACCACAGCCGCAGCACTGCCCCTCCATCCAATGCTTCCGGTGCTTTCGTTATCAACCCAAATTTGTTAAGGTGGCTGACTACTTCTCTAACTGAAACTTTGGTTTCATCAACGATGATATCATCGATATACGAGCTGGTGGCGTTTTTAATTGTATCATCTATGCTCAACACGTGCTTCAACACTTTTGACATGATGAGCGGTGCAGAATTCACTCCGAAACCTAAGCGCGTAAGACAGAACGTTTGCCCTTTATATTTTACTAACTGGTAGCGCCACAGTTCCTTATCAACTCGTAACTGCAAATAAGCTGCTTTCAGGTCTACTATTGACATGTTTTCGCACCTACGCCGCAATTTGCGTAATGTTTCGTCGCAGCAATCAATCACATCATCACCAGTATGGCAAGCAACATTCGTATTGAGTTCACGAAAGTCCAATATTGCCCTTACTTTGTTCTTTGTTGGCTGTTCTACTGCCATCATCGCGAGAATACCTGTATCGACAGTTTCTTCCCACGGTTGAAAAATACCTTCTGTAATCCACCTGTCAATTTCCTTTTCGAACTCTTCTTTTTTGCACTCGTTAGCGTCCCTTCATAACAACTTACTCTGTTACGTAATGTAACGGGTTGATCATTCTTCCAACGCCACTTCACTGTCCAATACTCCCCATTAAATTCTGCATTAAAGTCTGAGTCATCAATGACTAACTGCCCTTGCACTTCCTCTTTCTTCGTGGCCTGCTCTATTGCCGGGCACGCTATTTCTACCCTCTCTGAGTCAAATTCCACTTCCCCGCGCTTAACTGTCACGCCACCAAGCCTGTCGATGACGTCAGTCCCAAGTACTACGTTCACGCCGTCTACAAGCCGGTCCGATACCACAGCTTTCGTGATCACCGGCACTCCTCCTTTCACAACTATCTTCACACGCTTTGCCACTTTACACTTCACTTTTCGACCATCAAAAGCACTGATGCTCGCATCACCATCATATTGAGCTATGTACTTAGAATGGACGACCGTCATGTTGCATCCTGTGTCTACCAACGCCATTGCAGGCTCTTTGTTAATTAATACTTCAATAATAGGTAATCTTCCTCCACACGCCTTCACCTCGGCAGGATAACTGCAGGCGCAATAGTTATCCCTCACTCGTTTCCCGACGCATGCTCTTGACACTTACTGGCAATACGACCGAGCTTGTTGCATTTAAAACATCTCACCGCTTGCTCGTTATAATTCCTGATCATGTAAGGTCCTCCACACCGAAAGCATTGTCCCCTGAACTGGCCGCTGCCGGCTTTACTCTGCTTTTCTCTCATCGCTTCTCCGACCGTCACGGCGGCTACGCCACCTCGCTGATTGGCAGTTAGAATTCTATCTTGAGCAATCAATTCCCTAATTTCCATTTTCAGCACGTTGGGTATCCACTTCAGGTTAACACTAATATGATCTGGGAATCCTTTGATGAACGACAGCTTGATAGCTCTGTCTAGTCCTGCATCACCATGCATCGCCAACCTCGCCAAGCGTTTAAGTTCATTAGCAAATACATCTACAGGTTCTCCATCCCACTTCTTGTTGAGAAGTTTATCATGTGCAACAAACGTATCGTCAGCAAAGGCAACATGCAATTTCTCCTTGATTTTATCTGCACTTGATTTGTCCTCATCACTCAACTCCATATACAATGCAAGCGTATCACCTTCTAGATACAATGGGATAAACATAGCTAAATCAGATACTTTCTGTAGTCGAGCAACCAAGGTGACTTTCTCTAACCAAGTCATTACATCGCTTTTGCCAGTAAATGGCTTGATAAAATGTCTTGAAATACCACTCGCCATGTTGTAATATGCCTAGATAACTTGTTGTTAAGACTGGTAGTTGCAACTCCACGGTATTTTCTAACACGAATTCGCCCCACCTCTATTAGACTTGGTCTTCAGACTGCGTTGCTTCTCGTACCGGATGAATGTCCTCTAACCGTGGACGATGCGACATCAATAACCTTCGACCGTGACACACAACCTCTACTCGCATGACGATTATCCCCATACTAGTGTTAGTAACTGAATCTACTTAGCCTAATATTTTACGAGTACAGATCTCTACGACAATGACTACTTCCAATCTAACAACCAGCCTGCAAGCTGCACCTGAGCCGTTTCTTGCTCCCATAACTACGATACCGATACACAAACGGCAGGGCCCAACCCGCAACTGAGGCTGCCCATGCATCATCCCTCACTCAAGCTCAGGCGTCACCGTTGAGGTGCCAATTACTAATTTATACATTGTGCCACTCCAGGGATACTAATTTTCCACTTTTAATTCCTCCGGCTTGTGAGTTTTCCAGGATTTGCTGGTAATAAACGTTGTTCGATCCGTATATGACAACTTTTTCTCCGATTGTTCTTCTTTCATCGTTAGAAGGTTGTTTGTGAATCTTGTTCGCCTCGTTTTTGACCAGTAGGAATACAGTATCGTATCCTTCATTGTTTTCTTTACCTTCAAAATACACCACTTTCTTCTTGAGCTGAAAAGATGGCTCACTACACTTTACCAAGAAAGAATAATCCGACTCCCAATCCAATTCCAGCAATGGAGATGGAGATGGATAGAGATGGAGATAGATAAAGAATACTCATCAACAAAACTACGGACTTGCGTCATGTTTTTGAAGGCAATAAATAGGTCTAGGTTTCTAGGGCATAATGATGACTTAACAAGATTATTTCTTTCAACAACAACCACTGATTGAATGCGCAGTTGTCTCAACTACATTCTGGAAGACGTAAACAGCGACATCAACATTTTTAACGCAGGCAAACAAACGTTGGAAAACATTTCCCCGTAATGGGTCGCATGTTTTGCTTCAGTGTGTTTGTTTTGTTTTGTGGTGAGAAGCCCAATGTTGGGCTAATAACAATTTATCAGAAGGTAAGGTTAAGGGAGTCATCTGGTGCACCTCTAGTTGGGGAATTCAATGATACGACGGGTACTCGGCTTTTGTTTATTTATTGATCCGTAGGGCAGCTGGTGGACAGAAGACATCCGTAGTCCACGAGTACGAGAGATTGAGAAGTAGAAGTAATGATCGAGAATATGATCAAGAATATGATCAGGAATATGATCAGGAATATGATCAGGAATATAATCAATCATTGATAAAAATCGAGAACAGAAGTGGACCGAGAATAGAACCTTGTAGAACGCCGAAATCGTTTTGTATGGGTGATGAAATTGTGTTTTCTAGTTGGACTGCGTGAGAGCGGTTTGCTAGATAGCTCTGAAACCACTGTGTGGCGATGCCTAAGTTAGAGATTTTCTGCAGAAGCCGTTTATGTTCAACACTGTCGAAAGCTTTGGAGAGATCAAGCAAAAGCAAGAGAGTGACGTTCTTAGTGTCAATGTCACTGTATGCATATTTTCTCGATGATGTTAAGCAGCGCATCTTGAGTGCTGGTATGTTTTCTGTAAGCATACTGCTTTGGATGAAGTAAGTTAGATTTGTTCAAATGTGTTGAGAGTTGGTTAGATATTACTTTTTCTAGTATTTTGGATGAGACTGGTAGAAGGCTAATTGGCCTGTAATTTGATGCAGTATTGATGTCACCTGCTTAATGCAGCGGTTTGATTATGGAATGTTTCCACTGATCCGGCAATTTGTTTGTCGCAATAAAAGTATTGATTATATCAAATGAAGCAATGGTGCTGTAAAATTGAAACTGTCTTTGATGTATTGAAGGCTTATGTTGTCATGTCCAACTGCCTTAGTATTTTTCAACGAATATAAGATTCTGTGTATTTCCTGTAGACTAACTGGATTTGGTTTCCATGTGTTAGTTGTTTTTAGTAATTGAGCAGGATTAAGGCCAACATCAACAGGTTTATGTGTAGTAAATTTGGATACTTCGTCGAAGAGTTTTGCTCCGACTTCAGAGAGGAAAGTATTGAAATTAGTGACTGTTTCCAATGGATTTTCGAATTTCTTCTCTTCTTTTATGTCTTTGTACTGTGCTATTTTGTTGATGATTTCCCAGGTTCGTTTTGGATTTTTCTTTGCTGTTTGTAGTTCTTTTTGGAAGTGCTTTCGTTTTGTTTCGTTAATTTTTTTGCGGAGAGCCTTTGCATGATGTTTATAACGGTCTCGTAGTGAGTTGTTCGATTTGTTACATTTAAATTCGTATAAGTAATTTTTTTCACTTTGCACAATTGTTTTATTTCATCAGTTATCCAGGCGGTGTGCCTTAGTTTAACTCTCCTTGTGGTGTATGGTGCACATTCGTTTAAGGCTCCTAAGAAATTCTCATTGAAAATTGAGACTTGACTGTCAACATCATCGGTGAGTTCCATACCTTGAAATTCATTCCTCCTATCCCATAGTTTTTCCTGGAATAGTTCTGGTGTGTATAGAGTCTTCATACGGTAGGTAATTAAGCAGGATTTCGGTTTCTCTTTTGTTACATTAATTAAACATTCTACCGCGTGATGGTCGGATACTGAAGGTGATATTTCAGTGCTGATTATTGCTTCAGGATTATTAGTAATTGCTAGATCTAATAGAGTTTTGGAAGTTTTTGTTATGCGAGTTGATTCTTGGACTATTTGTCATAGATTAATTCTGTTTAGCATTTTTGTTAGCTTATTACTTTTATTAGTTAGGTCTACGTTGAAATCGTCGAAAGCATAGAAGAATTTTTTGGTTTCTGAAATTGTTCTAAGAGTTTTCTGAATAAACTCTAAAGTTGATTGTAAAGAAGCAGATGGGTGTCTGTAGACGGTGCCAATAATGAAAGATTTGTACTTTTTACCTGCACGTCAAGCCATACCATATCTATACCCTCACA
>VCRD01003665.1:3933-54119 GCA_006783055.1 Trinorchestia longiramus
GACCTTTCCTCGCCTCTCTTCTTTCCTCTCGCTTCACTAAAAGAACAAAACAAATGAATTTTATAAATAAATGTGTTATTTGTTTCTATTAAAATTTGATGCCAAATATGACTCGTTAGATGGTGATATATTGCATAAAAAATATTTTATGAATGATAATAGGAAACTGTAATCTAAAAACAATGGAGCCCAAAGAAATCACGCGTAGCTTCGTTTCATAACGTTTATGCGTGTTTTATTCCCTTCAACATTGCAGTGTAATTACGCTTATATTGAAAACATATTTCTTAAAACCATAAATATTGAGTTCAATATGATGAACACAGTACAACCTCTTGGCAAAAGATCATTACGATACTTGAAATCAAGAGCGTCAACAAAACTCGTGTGTAGGTCAGCAAATAAGCAACACTGCACCCTAATTCTGTCTGCTAACTTGAGAAAGTAACCAATATTTCAGAGTACACTTCTTGCAGAATTCTCCCATCGTACGCTTCTGAGTTTTACCTCTTTTTATTTCATAAGGGTGCTGATCCTGATGTAGATCAATGATAAAAGTTCAAAAAATAATAGAATATTGAACATATGAGTATATACACAGCACCAATTACCGAACCAATACTTCATATTGGGCACTATTCATTTCTATTACTTTATACTACATGACATTTATACATGAAAGAAAATAAGATCATGAAATAAGAATAAAATCAATGCCACCAATAAGTTACTTGTGTTCCTACACGTCGACGTGACTCACAGACGACGTCACAGTGTCGTGGAACACAGATTTCCGACCTCCTGCGTCCAGTGAATGTTTGCATCTTATTGCTGTCTTAGGTTACATGTGCCTTTACTCATCACAAAACGATCTGGCCGATCGTCAGCTCCACATAATCTGAACCGGTAAAAATTATTTTAATGAACACTAAAAATAACGAATCGCTCCGTCATAAAGACGACCCAAAGCAGCGAGCTCTGGTGCAGCTGTGGACAGCGTTAGCCCAACGCTCCAATAACAGCGTGCAAACATGGATGTTATTTCGATGACGTCCACTATTTCTTGGAACTGTAGAGAAGTCTCATTTCTAGGAGAATATGTTCACTCTAACTGTAATTTTTATTTTAAAAACATACATCTTCTCCAAACGCTGTACACAGATAGATAAAAAACGCGTATTTTTACAATGTGTGTGAATTTTGACAAATGTCTCGTTAGGCAGCCTGTATTGGTCCAAAATAAAAAGGAATGCATTATTTTTAGAATTTATACTAATAAGTGCGACGCTGTACACGTGAGCGAGGGAATCGCCAAAGCAGTTCGCCTTGTAATCATTTAGACAAAACAGGAAGCGTCACTCTATATATGTTGCAACTTCGGAACTTTGGCCTCTCATCAGTGTAGCAAATATCCTGCGAAGAAAATATTTTAAAACTGAAGAGAAGAACAACATATATTTCTGCCAAAGAAAAGATTGATGAGTTGTTTAGCCCCAGCGTAGTTCAATCGAAGAAGTTTTGCGCGATGAATAAAAAATATGAAAGAAAGAAAACACGCGTGGATCTTGAAGGAAGCATGTTTGCTGAGCAAATGCCTGAACAGTAATGATTATAATAAACTAGTAGACCCACACGTGAAAATTTACGTATATTATACTGAATTGGTTTGTTTGATTTGCCAGTGGACGCCGGCTATGCGAAGGAGTTTCCAAATTGAAGGATGTGCCCTTGGTATCCACAATACAATGCTTACAAACCTTTCGAATTTCCTTCTATCTAAATCCTTAAGAATGTGACAGAGAGATGGACCTAGCAAGCAAGCAAGCAAGCAAAAAACAGTGTATTATTATATAGTGGAATTTTATTCATCTATAATAACAATAATCTAATACTAAGAATGACCGTCGTGTGTTTATATTTTTATTTATATATTTATTTATTTATTTTGATATGTTTCGTGTCATTTTCAAAAAAATTAGACAGATCCAGAGCCTTATACAGTATGTCCCACAAAAACCCAAACCCCTATGTCCCATATCAGTAATACCATCATAAGAATACCATAAGCATTTAATTTCTAGCAAAATTATCCCTCAAAATTAATCCATAGAAAAGAGCATACAATAAGTCGAATGATGGTATTACTGATACGGGAAAATAAATACTCGGTTCGGGTTTTTGTGGGACATACTGTATACTCGAGTCCGTATCGTGGATACCGAGTTCGGCTGGATATTGCCCTATGATTCGGGTACATTGTACCTGAATATGACTCGAATTACAGAGTCAATTGCAGCAGTAGAAAACTAAGTGTCTTAGTTTTTACTAGGAATGTTGTCATTAAAGAAATACTCAATTAAAACGTTTGTCCTTCGTAAATATATATGAAACTAAATATATTGCATTGCCTTCTTATATGTAATTTTATTTAATATCTTTCCAACAGTATTTACCATCATTACTATATGTAATAGATTATACGCTGTAATAGATATACGAAACAGCAAGTGTACCTGCTAACTAAAAGCGTGATCTACTGAACGCAATACAGAAGTGCTTGAGATGATTCAGAGCACAACCAGTGTTGTGTTTTACAATTACAGCCGTGGCCTTGTGGGTCCTGATTAGAAATTATTCACCAGTCACAAAAATTTCGTAAGAACCTTCATGTATACTTTTCTAAAACGCAGATGTCAAATTAAGGAAAAATTTAATAGCTCTCAGAGTTAAATGTGATACGGCTATTGCATAACACAAATGTTTACTTTTGATGAAGCGCACAAGTTTTAGGTGCTCATGAGCACAAGTGTGTGCATTTTACTTCGTAATCTTCAATCTGCGTATTTCTGCACAGCCTCATAACATGAATCAAACATTTTATAATAACTAGATCCACACATGAAAAATAACGGTTTTTACTAAATTTTTCATTTTAATTTGCCAGTGGACGCGGGCTTTGCGAAAGACTTTCCCCATTGATGGATGTGCCTTTGGTATCCAGAATACAATGCTTACAATACATGTATACCCTACGAAATTTCCTCTTCTCTAAATCCGTAAGAGCGTCTATTATAGAGGGTGGCCCATAAGTAAGGTACCTTTTTAAAACTATTTTCAAGAAAATCACAATTCCGAAAACAATAACTCAATTTCCAAAATTTTTGGCCTTATACTAAGTGGTACCCAGATTACTGGTCAAAGTAATTTAAAACATTTCTTTTCGCATTATCAATTAAAAATATCAGAGCATCATGATGAATTTCAATAGAAAAAGGTCAAAAGAAAATTTCTATTTGTATAAATAAACCGATTGTGTATTCTGGCTACCATAATGCAAGTGAAAGGTAATTGAATTGCCACAGAAAAATAATGCAATAGAAGGATTTCTTGTAATTCTTAAGCTTTTCCCTTGTTACTATCAAAGCTATCGATTAGAATAGTGTGACACACGGACAGACGGACGGACGGACGCAGCTCTTATTATAGTATAGATATAACTATGCTTCTCGAAACTCGTTTCATTTGACGCTGTGATTTCAAAGCCCCCAAACTCAAGTAGTGAATTTTTAATGACAGATAGTTACATCACTAAAAGTAACATGGTAAGGCTCTGGCATTTTACCCTCAATGAAGGAGGGACCTCTTCGTCACAAGAGTTTTATAGAAGAAAGGTTTTGCAGTATCATCACATTTGAGACCTTGCTATTTTACAGGGTGTCCTTAAAGACTGGATTTCTGCACAAAATGTTCAACGAATATTTGAACACTTTATAGAACTGAAATGAAAATATTGTCAATGAGAATTCTACAATTTGTTGTGTAATAAACGAAATGTTCATAATTATGCGCACCAAATGAATCCGATGCATCAACTTTACATTTCCGTCACTTCAGGCTTCTTCATTGCATTAAGTCAGGAAGTGGCCATTCTACTTGTTATTCTTTCCATTAACTCATACTTAATCCGTGGGACAGAAATAATGCAGCTAATTATGAATGGCGATTTTTCATAAGTTCGTGTTTCATAGACACCTTGTACAACGCCAAGAAGCAATACCTCATGGCTTCCTATTTAATCTTCTTTTATTTATACAACCTTGATGCTCATGGAAAACTCAGCTGGTCACGCGAACCACAAAACAAATGACACTCAATTACAGAGTTGGGGCACTGACTACTGCAATCATTCCATCACCAAGAGGAGGGTAACCCAAAACAGAATAAAACAAGAAACATTATGGACGCAATATGATCAAAATTAATAGAAACCTCGATATCGATTAAAATGCAAACTAGACAATAATTAAAAACTCATGCAGCTTCATGTTTGGACTTGTCGAAACACATAGGTAAATGTGACAGTTTAATCACACGTACATATTTGTACACAGAGCAAATATGACAATTGAAGTGAAAGACTATTACTGTAAAAAAGTGCAAGTGAGCATAGAGCGAAGCGACAACAAGAAACGTTATATGACTCTGTGTCTCACATTGACACGTAGGAGATGTGAGATGTAGGTGACTAACTCAGCACGTACTGCAAAATATCGTAAAAACCAAATTCTTCTTTGCTATACTTCACACTCATGTTGCGTAGTCGACACGAGTAAAAGAGTCAAAACACAAAAGTATATTCATATTTTTTAGACTTTATTAATCAGGCTGTTTTACTCTCACCATTGCTGCTACTAGCGATGGCGATACTCATTTTTGCAAACATTCTCCAATAGCAGGAAAAGTTTCTGCTAGAATGATCCACCTCGAAAGCAGAAGATATTTCAAGTTAGTCAATCACATTTCAAGTTATGAAGCTCGTCACATCTTCAAAGTAAATCAAGAACTTACTGTCTCAAACTTAAAATGTGAGTACAAAGAGCAGTGAGACAGCCACGGGTCGGTCAAGAAAGTTACGCCACACACAACGAACCAAATGATTAAATGAGTGCTCACGCTGTTGTGCACATGATCATCAGTTGACGGATGCATGACGTCTATGACACTAGTTCACTGTTGTTATCGGATGTTGCACTGGTGAGAATCGTAAAGGATTTTCCTATACGTTAAGATCTCTGGTTAATGAGTTTAATTTTTCGAACTACCAGAAATGACTAGGGTATTATTTCTTCATTTTATAATCGTTTACCAGCATAAAAAGCATGTCTGCTAAGTGAATAAGTACCGTTATACATAGAACAACATATCAAATGTTTTGTTATTTTTTATGAGTTCTGAACAAAGCAATAAACACAATTAAAACTAAATTCAACCATTCACCATAAATTGACCAACAACCTCAATATTCATCAAACAGTACCATACTAAAAACAAAACAAAAATAGGTTATAAAGGGTTTTTTGAAGCCTGAACGAACTCAGCGCAAGAAAATGAAGATACTCTTAAGATGAAGATTAAAAGTGTGATTCATTTTTCGAGTATAGCGGTTACTAGGACGCTGAACAAAAAACTTTCGACAATAGTAAGCATTTAGAGTAAGCTGACCGTAGGAACCCCGTGCAGGAACCCTCCTGTAGGAGACAAGATTAAAATCATTACAGGAAGCCTGTAGATTAAAACGATTGCACGAAGCCTGTATTGAAGCTGCGCTGTATTGAAGCTGTGAAGTATTGAAGCTGCGCTGTATTGAAGCTGCGCTGTATTGAAGCTGTGGAGTATTGAAGCTGTGAAGTATTGAAGCTGTGAAGTATTGAAGCTGTGAAGTATTGAAGCTGTGAAGTATTGAAGCTGTGATGTATTGAAGCTGTGAAGTATTGAAGCTGTGAAGTATTGAAGCTGTGATGTATTGAAGCTGTGAAGTATTGAAGCTGTGAAGTATTGAAGCTGTGAAGTATTGAAGCTGTGAAGTATTGAAGCTGTGAAGTATTGAAGCTGTGATGTATTGAAGCTGTGAAGTATTGAAGCTGTGAAGTATTGAAGCTGTGAAGTATTGAAGCAGTGATGTATTGAAGCTGTGAAGTATTGAAGCTGTGAAGTATTGAAGCTGTGAAGTATTGAATCTGTGATGTATTGAAGCTGTGAAGTATTGAAGCTGTGAAGTATTGAAGCTGTGAAGTATTGAAGCTGTGAAGTATTGAAGCTGCACTGTATTGAAGCTACGCTGTATTGAAGCTGTGAAGTATTGAAGCTACGCTGTATTGAAGCTGTGAAGTATTGAAGCTACGCTGTATTGAAGCTGTGAAGTATTGAAGCTGCGCTGTATTGAAGCTGTGAAGTATTGAAGCTGTGAAGTATTGAAGCTGCGCTGTATTGAAGCTGCGCTGTATTGAAGCTACGCTGTATTGAAGCTGTGAAGTATTGAAGCTGCGCTGTATTGAAGCTGTGAAGTATTGAAGCTGTGAAGTATTGAAGCTGCGCTGTATTGAAGCTGCGCTGTATTGAAGCTGCGCTGTATTGAAGCTGTGAAGTATTGAAGCTGTGAAGTATTGAAGCTACGCTGTATTGAAGCTGCGCTATACTGGAGCTGCGCTGTATTAAAGCTGTGAAGTATTGAAGCTGTGAAATATTGAAGCTGTGATGTATTGAAGCTGCGAAGTATTGAAGCTGTGAAGTATTGAAGCTGTGAAGTATTGAAGCTGTGAAGTATTGAAGCTGTGAAGTATTGAAGCTGTGATGTATTGAAGCTGCGAAGTATTGAAGCTGTGAAGTATTGAAGCTGTGAAGTATTGAAGCTGTGAAGTATTGAAGGCGAAGACGATAGCAGATGTCCAGCTTAATGAGATGACGCTCCCAGGTCAAATTTATTAAGGGGAAGAACTGTTGTACAGCCATACCCATAAAATAAGTAGCAAACTCAGATGCCGTGAAAAGTAACGACTTGAACTTTATTATTATCTCCCTCTGTAGCAGCAAATGCAGGAGCTGCTGGCTGACTGAACAGCAGACTTGCAGAGGCCTTGCTTCCCTAGGCCGGCCAGTCACTTCAAGATAGCCAGGAAGTAAAACTGAGTTCGTTTTGAGATTCTAGAAATATGAACACCTACCGAGGGAAGGAGTAAAGCCTCTACTGCTGTCAGTAAAATACTCGTCTCTTAAAACGACCATCTCTACACGAAAAGAAGTGCCGGACATCAGGCACGCTGATCCTTCCTCCTGGTCGCTTAATCTAGAGACTGTAATGAAAATCAGCAATGATTTAGTGCAAGTAGACAACCAAGGTGCTCAATTTCCATCTCCCTCCACAGCCACTCAATACCACAGCCAACAACCACCAGTAAACGCTCGCAATGCATGCGTATCAAACAAGAGAAAACGAGGAGTGCCAATAAAAAACAAGTCACTCCTGTTAATAGTGGGTTGTGGAGACAGACAAGGTACGGATAAGAGAAGAACAGTCTTGTGACTAAAGCAACTCCAGCGATGAACTAAACAATTACTCTCATGATCACTGAAATATGAATTTGTTGCAGCATGAAAGTAAATGGTGTGCGTCACTTTCCTCTATCGTAGAGACCAGTCTGAGGCCTGTGTGTGTGTGCAGGAACATGCATGTCATGTTCTGACATTGCAACATGCTTCCAGCTGCAGTTCTATGGCGGTCAAGGTCGTCCTCTCATACACACTGTACACCAGCAACAACCAGACCAGGGGGTCAAGAGTGAGTGGGGTGAGAGGGTCAGGAGTGAGTGGGGTGAGAGGGTCAGGAGTGAGTGAGCTGAGTGGGTCAAGAGTGAGTGGGGTGAGAGGGTCAGGAGTGAGTGGGGTGAGAGGGTCAGGAGTGAGTGGGGTGAGAGGGTCAGGAGTGAGTGGGGTGAGAGGGTCAGGAGTGAGTGGGGTGAGAGGAAGGGTCATTAATCACTTTCTTTCACTGACCTACACGCCAAACAAGTGTCATAGTTGCCAGAGTTAATGTTGTTTACGATGCTCACATGGAGAAGTAATACACAAGTTGCTCTGGGGCCTTAGTGCTCCAATTTTAATTGAAATAATCTATATTTTTCTTTTGCACAGAATTCAAAAAATTTCCTAACATTATTTTAAAATATTTTTCATTCCTCTCCGTTTACGGTAGATGGTGTAGGAAGTTCATTAAAGCTCATCTAAACTCGTGTGTGGTTAGTATTCTTGTCATGATTTAAGTCATAATTTATTTAACCTAAACTTAAGTATAGTTAATAATCAAATCATAATTTATCAGATCAATTGCTCTCTGACTTCAAAACTAAATTCATGAGCGTTCTGATCTTATTTTCATTAATTTCTAAATTACTTGTATTATTTAATGCAAGCACAAAACGACAAGGTAAAATAAAACTATTCAGAGACGTACTGCATTAAGCATTTCTTGAAGTCGCTCCCAAGTCCTCGTTAACAACTCAATAAGTAGTACTATTTCTAACTGACTTGTTTTATTAGACTAGAGTGGCAGCATATTTATGTTATAAAGTTATTCATTTGTACCGCCTCTTTGAAGAGTTATAAATGCAAGTAAGAGAGCCATACCACGGGAAGGCGTGTTGTGTCTCAGGTGCAACCTGAAACACGGCGTCCTCAAGTCAGTAGCACAACTCAGCAAAGGCTACGTCAGGATGGCTGTAGGCTCAATGGTTGCTCTATCTGTCCAGTCTTTGATTTCACCGATGTTCCTCCCCATAAAGGGGAACATCGTCAAGATATGACTTGTAATAAATTAGCACAGTTCTATCAGAAATGCAGTTTACATGAAAATTACAACAGGCTGCTAAAAACAACTGTTCGACCCAAATCCGTGCTTGTCCAGAAGCGATGTTATAAATCTATACCTCATGTAATTGAGAAGAATTCAGAAGAATTACAAAGTCAGTCAAACAGTCTAGAAATAAGTGCCTCTTCACTAGTTCAGAAGTCTAACCAGGATGCAGCAAACAGATAACATCAAAATTTGGCTTCACTTCGAGCTGATTTAAAGTACATCAATGAGATACAACTAGCTTTGTGATTTCAATAACATCAACAGAATATTACATACGAGAATAATGAGTGCTAAGGGAAAATAAACCATACAGAAACATTTTAAATGTGTATTTTCGGATAAAAAGATGATTATAAGACAGGCCTAGTTTTGCCTTAAATGCTTTGGAGGATGATTTTAATGAAGTCCATTATAAATCCTTAACGAACGTCATTCGTTAGAGTCTTGAGAGGCATGTTGCTTTTCATCATAGTTCAGATCGATCGAATGCAGCAACGAATAATAATGGTGAATTTTCTGAAACACATTTCAGTTTGCTTCGCCGTACATTAAATGAAGTCTACTACAAGAGACCAGTTTAACAAATAAATTAAGTATCACCTCCAGAATCAGCGTTCACTACTTTGTGAACTGAACAATATATACTTCAACATATGAATATTTACTTCGATCAGCTTTAGAAAATAAATTTTAGAGTTCACACATATGCGATGAGACACATACCTAAGGAACGGAAGTAATGTGTGCTCAAAAAGTGAAATCAAATTTCAACTGTAACACTAACTTTGAGTCATTTCAATGGTGAAGTTAGTACAGGGTGGCCCATAAGCAAGGCACCTTTTTAAATTATTATAGCTATAAAAATAAAAATGGTAAAGAGATTTGGTTAATTCAGAATGAAAGAAGAAATTTCAAAGTTTAATATAAAATTATAAATGAATCAATAAAATACGTTGAACTATGGAATACAATATCTTTGAAATGACCTCCATTATTAGTCAAACATTGGCGTGCTCTTTCAACGGTGCTGTTCATTACTTTCCTTAATGTCTCTGGCGAAATGTTGATCTCTTGAATGATGTTTAGTTTCAATTGCTGTAAAGTATCAGACATTTCAATGTAAACATTTTCCTTTAAGTATCCCCAGAGAAATAAATCAGGAGCACTTAGATCTGGAGATCGAGGCGGCCACGGTATATCACCAAAACGAGAAATTATTCTGTTCGGAAAAATTGTTTCTTTTGCATTGTTGCAAAGAAACAATTGTTTCTTTCGCTGTGTGCGCTGTAGCTCCATCTTGTTGGAAAAAGGTAATCTCTGTGTTTTATCTCCAATTTCAGGTATCAAATATTCTTGAATCATCTGTCTGTACAGGTTTCCATTAACACAAATTTCATTGCCATTAGCATCTTCAAAAAAATATGGTCCAATGATCTTCGAAGATGTGATGCCACACCATACTGTTACTTCAGCTGAGTGAAGTGGACGTTCATGAATTTCTTTTGGATTTTCTGAAGCCCAGAATCTGCAATTTTGCTTATTAACAAAATCATTAAGGTGAGAATGTACCTCAGCAGTCATTATTAAATTCTTTACAAAGTTTTCCATTTTCTGCAAGCTGTAGAAATCTATTCGCAAAATCCAATCGCTTTTGGTAGTCCGTAGGATGGAGTTCTTGAGTTAATTTAATTTTATATGGATGATACTTTAGATCTTTTACCAAAATACGTTGCAGTGAGGTACGTGACATTCTCAGTTGAATTGAACGTCTTCTAGTTGACGTTTTGGGCCGATCAGCAACACTCGTTACAACAAGCTGAATTGAAGCACCTGTTCTTATGGTCCGTGGCCTGCCACAACGTTGTCTGTCTGCTGTTGTCCCAGTTTCTCTAAATTTTAATACCAGTTTCATGCACTTTTTCGAAGGACTTCTTTCAATACCATCAATATTCCTGTAATTCTTCTGAACTGCAGTAACCGAACAATTACATCGGAAGTTAAGTTCCACTAATTTTGCTCGTTTTTCCATTGCGTAGCAATTCATTTTGGGGGTGGATTTTATGAATTTTTTGGGCAATATGTTGTGAATGTCGGTAGACTTGATACACTGGTAGAAAACTTTGAAATCTCCTCTTTCATTCTGAATTAACCAAATCTCTTTACCATTTGCGCAGCACTGTCTGGTATTCAACTAACACTGACTCCCACGCCATGTTAAAACAGTTAACAAGTGTGGAAACCATCAAAAACAAAATGATGATGCAGCTCACAAAATTCTTGATATTTAGGAGACCACAATGTTGTCAAAGCCACTAACGACACATCAGCATGAACAAAGCATGGCCAAGCGGCTGTTAATTCTTTTAAAAAGCGACTTTGATTAGGCGATTACAACACAATTCCAACTACATCCAAACAAAACTATATGATTATTGGCTTGTAATGAATAGCAAATCAAACACACGTAACAGGCGACTCGTACGCAAGCATAAAGAATATATCAACAGTTCTACTTTACTATAGGAGATAAAATAGCCGTTGTGGGTAATTCTGATGAGTTAAACAAGCACAGTACTTGTGTGTCTCTACAGGTAACACCCACAGCAGCTCCTCAACGCTCAACCTCGTACCTATACAGATTTCACAGACTCGCCCAAGCTTATTGAGCGTTCACTGATACAACAGAATGAGGCAACAGAAACGAGCAGTTGTTATATCCAAGTCTCATGCCGTAAAATTAAGTAGGGTGCCTCCATAGCTTTTACCTGTGATCATAACTAAAACAACTCAATATAACGCTGCATCACGTGCTACAATACTACATGCTTCATATGCATCTTCTCGTCATTTGAAACCGAGGTCAGAATTAACATGGAATTCGTTGAAGAAACACGTGGAATTTAGGCATGTTCATCACAGAAATGAATTACTTTGGCAGTCAGAGGGGATTCTGATAAATGACATATGTATAGAATAATTCACATATATAGTGAGTGACACATAATAAGTGACATATAACAAATAACATATATAATAAATGACATATAATAGGTGACATACAAAGAGGGACAAGAGATAATGAGTGACATATAACAGGTGACATATAATGAGTAACATAGAAGCTTCAGGAGTTCACTAGGAACATGCAAGCATTAACTACAACAGTCTCAGTATGATGCTCCAAAACGTAACACACGAACACAAAACAAGCTCAGTTGAGTTTGTCAGGCGCACAGGGCTGTTTTACTCCTACCTACAACTCCCCAACTGAAGGCCTTCCTTCAATTATTTAGAAATATATACATATAAGACACGCCTTCAAATTTTGCCGCATACGCGTACTATTATCATATTCAGATACTACTGATGGTTTGTTCTAAATTATGGAATAATCCTAACACGAAATTCTTCCAAAATTCTCCTTCAATTGCACAACCTGTCAGTAAAAGTTCGATATCTAGGTTGGCACAGCCTGCTTCAGCTTGGAAAATGGAGCAACGTTGGTAAGCATTCTGAGGAGTGAGAAGTAAAGAACAGAAACGAAGGAGTTTGCTGGAAAAAATCGTCTGTACGATACACCGTCTGCTCTACAAGACAGAAGTGTCACAGGAAGAAAATTACTTTGTCCTCGTATAAGAATGTTTGCAGCTCGTCAGTAGGTTGAGTTAGGACAAACCTCAAGCGTGCTGTCATCGACTTATCTCAAGATAAACTGACAAACACTAGTCCCTGATGGAGAGTTAAGTCTTTAAAAAGTGTTGCACGGTCATCTTGAACTTACCTCCTCACTAAGGAATTATAATTGTAACGAGTATAAGTTCAGTTTAGCATCCAAACTATCGAACAACACGCGCTATATTAATCGAATGTTGAACCCAATACTTACACAACAGAGTTAAAAACAACTCGGCTCACTTTGTAAGTTACTGGACAGAAGTAACAGCTCTACTTACCCAAGTGCAGGAATTACATTACTGATAATAGACAACAATTTGTTTCCTCTCTCACTGCACAACCCTATTTTTAGAACACCCAAAAAGGAGAAGCTGTGAGACGCATTGTAATGTGCAGCAGTGCCAGAACTCACCAGTTGAGCTTGGTATCGTCCGACACAACCATGGTTTGCGGCTCAGCCCTCGACGTCGATGCAACAGAAGCCAAATCAGGCACAGACGCCAATTGGTCAGTTTTAGGACGATCACCAGACACTGACGTAGTAGGGGTGGTGGTTATTGGATGTTTTCTAGGTCTACCTCTGGGTTTTTTTACAAGGGGTGGCAGCGAGTCCCCTTCGTTGGCACGGTTATTTTGTTTAGGAGCTGGGTGCATTTCTTTCTTTCCACGAATGAAGCGCACCATCTTATGAACGCATGAAGTTGGTGCACATTGTGGCACTTACCATCACAGGCCCTACCACGTCCTCGCAATTTACTTACTGCTCACAAAACTAAAGCCCACAATAAAAAGAAAAACTCGAACGCATACAATTTAACACTTAAGTCGTACAGTTTTTTCTCGTCACACTTCTATGGCAAGTGCAGTTCTTTAATTCATTTTCACCTAGCTCATTGACGCTTTTCTTCCTACAAAATTCTGAGTAGAGCAATCATTTAGCAAAATGCATTTAAATATGAAGGCAAGAACCATACACCATTCAGCAAGACGGCACCAGTGCCACTGAAACTGAATGACGTAGGTAGCGACACTCAGGCAACAGCTGCAGCTGCCTTGCAGCGGCTCTGTTACTCTACTCCCTTCACACTCCTAAACATCAAAACTAGCCATCGAGTGATCATAGGCAATGACTTCCAGCGTAGATGAAAATGATTGAAATGAATATATAGTCAGCCGTTAAAGTCAAATTACAGCTACGCAGCATAAAAATTACTGGTAGATTGTCGAATATTGGAAACAGGCACGAGTCTCTAGAATATATCAGATATTTCAGGGTTAAATGGGATTCAATCAGTGATAACAAAAGTTGCTGCAATGAAACGATTAATCGTTTCAAGATTTATGGTTTCTCTGTGAACTACCTTCATGAGCAGGATATGTCATGATCTAGAAATGTAGTGAAAAATTGCAATCCTGGTCAAGGTGAGTGCAGGTGCAGTTCAGCATTAGCGTTGCATGGCAACTGGAGAGTACAGGTATATTACAATCATGACCACGGACAATGCAAAACACTGCTAACATCATTGACTCACTGCGATGTGTGTTGGTAAGTTGCGATAACTTAATTCGTAGGCATGCACAAAAATCATGGCATCATAAACCGCTGGACAGATTTTGAACACCTGTTCTGAAATGATAACTGGCACCGCGAATAACATCAAGTTTTCCTCGTCGACTGGTCTGCAGGCGTAAAAAAAATATTATTCAAATTCGCATTGGTCTGTCTTATACTCTCAATGTTTGGTTAACTGCTTGTCGCAATTGTATGCTTCAATCATAAAATTGAGCTTGAACAAGCCTGCATGGAGTACGAGGCGCTACACGATGGGCTGAGTAGAGTCATGGACGATCATTACATGCCACATGGAGACTGCGTCATAGAATAGCGAAAGATGTTTTTGTCTCTGTTACTCTTATAATGATTTGAAATCAAATTGAACTCATCACGCTACGAAAAGCTCAAGGAGATGGTTGGTTTGGGAGATTTTTGGTCTACCAACACCACGAAGATGGTCAACGCCACAGTTCCACTGAGATTAGAAAGTGCTCAAAAGAAAGAACTTAAGGAACTTCATGTCAGTCAAGAACGCTTTACATTTAGGCTGGTTCTCAATTCTTAATGCTAATACTGTACGATTAGTAGTGATGCTCCCAGCGACAGTTTCCGTTCTTCTTGTGTTGTGACTAGATGTATCATAGAGGCTCGTAGGGATGAGCTCCAAGTTGATGGAAGTAATCTGTTAAGTCAGCCTGTCAAATCAGTCTTCCTGATCCACTGCATCACAAGCAGGAGAAATACGAGTGCTACGTGGCGACTCGAACCAGAATCCATCAAACATAAATAAATGCCGCTAACCACTCGACTACAGTAGAAGTACATGTACATCAGTAGAAAATACATGTCGTGCATCTTAACCATTTGAGAATTACAGGGGCACTGCATTCCGACATCATCTCCTTCTTAGAACCTATTAACATTTTCTAAACTACAGATTCTAATGTCTATAGACCTCATTATTAAAATTTATCGCTGAAATTTTTGACATTCATATACATGTTCAAACAACACAGGGTCAAACTTTATTCAATTGTCACTTGAGACTCTACAGTGATCGAAGTCACTTATTATACATAAGAGTTCATTTGGGCTGTCTATTTACTGTCGTATGTCTGAACTTCGAAGAAGAAATTGCAACCTTCAAAATAGGTTGTGTGTAATAGGTTAGCATGTCATTCGATGGTAATCTGTTTTGAAAATGTTTTTGTGACATACATTGTACAGAAATGCACTGCATGCTTCTCCTTAAGGTCAACGTCCAAAGTTCAAACGCCTAACTGAGTTTTGCTGACACCACATAAGTGCTGGCTTGTGTGGCACAGCCTTAATTTAGACTCCCATTAATTGAAAGCGTATCTGCATCTTGACCATCACTCATCTCAGATTTTCTTCATTAAAGACGATCAATATTTAGGTTGTGTAACATTAAATGCCAAGAAAGAGGTTTTTGTCCTTTTGTCACTGTAGATTTTGGATTCATGTATGCATGGCTACTCAAGTCTGCTTCTTCTCCCACAATTAAATCAAATTAGTCTCGATCAAAAAGGATGCCACTCTATTCTTCTTTTAACTTATTTTCCCACCTAAACTTATCGAGAGTTTGACTAGAATTCTTTTCAGACTGGTAATTATTGAAAGTTCTTAATATTTGTTTACGAATAAATGCGTACTCTGTGAACTTTGGCTTTGATTTCTATTTTGTAATTTAATTTTCTATTTTTACAGTTCGAAGTAAATCCTGAATCCCTTTAAGTAGCCACTAGGGAGCGTACGTCGAGTGGATGCGCGGCCCAAATTAATATATATATATATATATATATATATATATATATATATATATATATATATATATATATATATATATATATATATGTACATGTATAATACTTGTGCACTGTAAATTGAACGGAAATCCGAGGTTTGAATCCAATAACCTCTATTACTGTCGCTCATCCTGGATTCATTTATATTTCCCACTTCTGGAGAAATATTGACGAGTGTGAAGAAATTTTGTGTGAAAGAAGTAATTTCCGTGTTCACTTGTACGTATTTAATAGTTTGTGTAATTACGTAACCAAATGATATAATAATATCATTCTAGATGAATTTAAAATGTAAGCTCGTTTTTGGTCACAATTTAAATATTAATTTCCAACTCTAGTCTCAACAAACTGATAGTGTGAGAATAAACTAAAAAGCTGAAAAATCTAAATCTGCTGCATTAATCTGAATCTTAGACTACTCTGACCGATCAATGGAATGATGTGATGTCACTGACCAGATAAGTAAGGAACTAAATAATTATAATACATAGGCGTACTCTAGCAACGTACATGAAACAATTGACATGAAAAATGTAATTTTCACGCTGGGTTATGTTTTCTTCGTCACTAAGTCACGAAGTTGAAAGGAATTTCTTGATAGCAAGGCTATATTCACCTTGTGTATAATTTCCGAAAGAAATATTCACCTAAAAAGCAGACCACATCAAATGTTGCTTTAAATTTTCTTTACCACATCAGTTTTCACTGATTCCAGGAGTCACAAACTAAAGATCATGCTATTTCATTATTTTTTATGCCAAAAATGATGTCAAATCGATTGAATAAACCAGCTCCTGCATGGGAGATGAACAGGTGAAAAGAATTTTAGTTTTTGCTAGGCACGCACTAAGACATTAATTCCAGCTCATCTTACCTAAATAAGAGTGGAAGAACATCATAAAAGCTCGGCTCCATTTTATGGATGCTGCGTTGTACTCACGATCAAATGCTTGAAATAAGATTACTGTTCATCACAACTTCAAAGTTTTGCTTTTATTTAACCAAGTTTTCACTTACATCCTACAATTAATTAAATGTTATATGTGTACAATTAAAACATTCTCTTCACGACCCTGTCTTGTTGTGGAGATGATGTTGCAAATGTTTGTATACAATTTTTTATGATGTACGTGAAAAACTCATTGAATAATCGACGTCATGCAAGGTAAAGCTAGATATGTATTCCCAGCAGCAATTATGTTAGAATAGTTCTTAATCTTATTACGAAAACCTTCTTCTCTTCAGTGGATGTAGAAAAAATTTGTTCGAAGAACGTTGGCAGATTTCAGACCAGCCCATTTGCTCGTACCCCACCGTAAACCAGTTTGTCTGTGACCTTCGTCTGGAGGTGGTTGAAGGGTGTTGACCAAAACCTGTTATGTTGTTTAGAAATCCCCATCGAAGACAAATTCTATGCTCGAATTGATGCCAGCCAATTCGATGGAATCCTGTTTTGACATGACACTGCCCGGTCACCCACAGTTGAGTTAACTCCTACGCCGCGTGTGTTTAAGAAACTGCTTTAAAATGGGAAAAGAAAAGGTGGGAGAAAAGAAAAATAAGACATCCTCCAGCAAAGTATCCATACGTGACGGAAGTAAGTTGCTTAAACCATGATTTTCGTCATCAATGCTACTTGGAAAAAATACAGATTCAACTGAAAGACAAAATGAGTCATGATCAATCAAAACGGGTTCTGTATGACAAGCAGTGAGACCAAGATTAATTGATTTGATCTCGTGTATTTTGGTTTAATAAATTTCATTTTTATTCATGTGTTTTAGTATCATATTCTTCTGGTTGCCTCATATTGTTCAAATAACTTTTTTGTACTTTTTTCATGTGATGCACACTGCTTTAGTGAATTACTAAGTTAGAGACCCACGACGGATGCAAATCAGGAAACATAAAACATTAGCTCAAAAACACATTACATCGCTCTGATCAAGGAGCAAGTGTGGCTTATAGAATAGAAAGCTGAATGTTTCCGATGGCATAGTTGTAGTGGAAACGGCAAATATATAATTCTGGTCTTACATAATTATTCTAAACAAATATTGAATTAACGTTACGAAAAATTAAAGAGAGAAATAAAGAAAAACAGTATATTTAAATGTCGTTGAAGCACAAAATATTCTACATTGGGCTTTGAAAGGCTTTATTGTTAAGATAATTAAGAGATGGAAATAAAATGATTGATAATACCACATAGGGAAGTTGTGGTCTCGTAATTCAAGCGAAACTCAATGATGGACGTACGCAAAAATTGCAGAGAGACATTTACTTCAAAAATTTGCACACAACATACTGCAAAATATTTTCAAAAGTACAAGTAAGGCTACAATCTTGCATTTAAATATGCAAGGAAGAATGAAAGTTTTAGGGTGCGATTTCTGGTTTGCTAGTCGACCACTCAGTTTGATGAGTCGATAGTCTTTCAAACTGCAAATAATAACTTATTTAGCTGGGAACTTCATACCATTTAATTGAATCGAAAGTTACATATCAGAGAATTTCGATAAATGAGAGAGAAAATTTAAATATGTATGAAATGCTAGGAGTGAAATAACGATCGTCAAAGTAGAGTTACTGTAGATCGAAAATTCCACGTGTTCACATCAACTAATTGTTATAAAAAATATTTACTGAATCAGTACATGAGCTTCATGATAACCCCAAAATCAAAAATAGATACCGGTGAGAATGGTGCTAGCAAAACAGATTTCTGGCAAACAAAGAATACAAAAAATGCACTAAATAAATTAGAGCGAGTTATAAAATCAAACTCACTTTATAAGAAAGACAAATTGCAACGTTGCTGGAGATTCCTTAGGTTTCAGGGCTGCTTCTCGGGGGCTGTAATAAATCTGCCTGGAATAAATCTGTTTCATGGCAGGCACAGTGAGCAACAATAAACTCAGTTAAAGCTAAATAGTAGGCGCTTACACGCCTCTATAGTGGTTTGAATTCAGATGTTAGTTTTAAAAGCAGCTTTTTACTATAACCCATTTGACTATCGAAGAACTTAGGCAGGTTCGTAAGAAAATTGTGGACATTAATATTACTCATGAAACTTACAACACAGAATCTAACTCACTCAGCATGCAGCATAGCACTGAGCTTCAAGTTAACTGACTCAGCAAGCAGCTTAGCACTGAACTTCATGTTATCAAATCACCAACCTCAGTAAACGGTAAATTCTACATATACTTAAATGGTCAAATATCGATGTTTTACTATCCCCATGCACAGTATAGGTCAATTTTAAAACACACCCTAAAAATGTGAGCCGTTAACCTCATTTTTTTCTTTTCTGTTCAATCTCACAAATATCAGTAAATGCACTTTCTGCACATGTACGGATAATATAACGACTTGAATTATTTATTTTGATTTTGCACAATGTGCAATCTTAGAGGGATCGCTCGAAAAGATTGATGAATGAAAAGCCATTGTGATGTGAGGAAGGTGTGTTGTGTTTCACGACATCGATCATAGAACATTGAACAACACGATCAGTACAGATACCGTCCCTAGAACCATTCTTCTTCTGGTGTTGTCATTGGAACGAAGAGTAAGAGTACGCACACCAGAATCTTTTGATGATGTCAATTTTGATGCATATGAGTTCTGCAGTATAATCCAATTAAAAGACGATAATTTGCAGGATTACTTGTTCAAATTATCGTGAAAGAGAGAGAGATCAGCTGGCATACCTGAAGGCAAAACATATTCTGGATAAAAGCTGAAGATGCTAATAGAAAAACAAGTGAGGCAGCGATGTGCTTGAAGCCTGAAGCTGCACCAATTATTTGTAGTGCTTATGGCATCCAAGGACAGCAGCAACTTGATAAGGTTAGAGTGGAGCACTTGAGACAAGCTTGCGAGCTGCAACTGCTGGGTTGTTTGCGACTCCCACGGATACCATATTTTTTCTTATCATTATCACCAGATGAAAAATATCTCATTATGTTTTATCAAATGTTACAGATACGAAAATGTAAGCAGTTGTAAATGAGTTCTCACTTTCACGGATATTAACAACTGAATCTCATTTCAGAATTCATTTTTGGAACATAATTTTAAATCACCTTCAGTTGACACGGTGGTCAACATGGTAGCTTGTGTCTCATAGAGATCTCAGAACTATTTTCAGAAGTTGAGCTTGAAGAAGAACTGGACTTGTGCTTTGACTATTTAAACAACTGAAGACTTAAGGTGATAATATAATAATAAAGACACCGTAGAAATATGGTTCAGTCTTTTTAGAATTTTATTATTATTCCATGTTTTCAAGGTTAAATAGTAATAGAACTGATTCTGTTTCTTTTGGTGTTTAAACAATGGTGTTGTCATCAGTTTCATAACTTAGTTTTGGAAAGAGATGTTGATAGCAGCTTTATATGAGCCAAGATATGCCATGTGCAGCAAAATTAACAAACACCTTTAATTGTGGTGATGATCTCTTTTTTTGTGAGTGTATTTCATGTTTTTCAGCGCCATTGAAAGTAGGAAACGTTTTAACGTTTCGTTTAAACATGCCTTTTAACGCGCATTTTAGAGCTTCGTTTAAACGTACTTCTTAACGTACGTTAAGAGTGCATTTTAAAGTACGTTTCACGTAAGTTTAACGATTTTACACATTTAGTGATCTTAAAACTCATGTGGTCATGTCAATCAATCTTTCAAAATAAAATAAAATGAATATATCCATCTAAAACTACCGATGTGGTATGGCTTAAGGGGCGTCAGATATCTTCAACAATGTATTTCTTTTATTCCTTCTTTTGACATACCATTCTCACTTTTAGAAAACTTATTGTAATTTCCCCGTTTTATTTAACTTAGGGACATAGTTTTCAATAACTCACAATATTGCTTCAAATTTTGTGATTGATATTACTAATTCATGAATACGACGCATGAAGTTTCTAAATTCTTTACTGTAATTTACATCTCTATTTAATTCAGAATTGGGTTTTCCACTCTTTAAAAATAAGTCGCGCTTTCATAATGTGCACAAAAATGCTCTTTTGGGTAATTTCAATATTAACAATTTAAAAACTCCATAAATCATGCACCAGGTTGTGAAGAAAGCTAATGATTGATTTTTAACTTTTAGGCGCGTACCTTGAACTCTCCATCCAATTTTCATCGATTTTTTCCTGCTCAATGTAAAGAGAGCGAAACTAGCTCCTCTCATTTGTAAAAAGTGTGAATAATTGTTGAAGAGCATGGCAAGAATCTTAGAATTTATTTATAAATGAGGTCTGAGGAAGTTTCATCAGAATGAGGTGGGTGACGTGAGAACCTTCCTGAAAATATCTATGAATTTAAATTGAGGAAAACGCGTAATACTATAAACTACATCAAAGAAACGAAAGAACTAACTTTGCTTTTGAAAATAACGTAAACAGTGTAAGATTGTTAATTGGTTTCAATGTATTTTATTGTGAAAGTGCATAAGTGAAACGTTGATTTGGCCGGTTACTTCGTGGAAAAATTGCACTATCACAGTAGTCCTGTTACATAACATAAACAAGAACTCTGAACTCAAATAATGTTAACGAATACACGATGTTTTTATCCATAAAAAGTACGTAAGCAATAGCTGTAAGAGTGCACGTTCTACATGCACAGCTGCAGCTGCGTAAGCATGAGTGAGGGACAACAGCTGCAGCCATCATCAGTCACTGCAGCACAAGAACAAGTTCTAAGAGCTTGTTGCCAGGCACAAGATGTAACCTTAGCGATTATTCCTCTGACTTTGTATCCTTGTGAATGAAGCTTGGCAAGCTTTATACTGAAGCGGGGGCCAAATTGAGGAAGAATGTAAGAGAAACTAGAAATAGTGTTTATAAAGAAACACACATCATAAATTATGTGATCATTAATGTCAACGAGCAAGACATTTATCTGGCTAAGTTTAATTGAGATACTAAATTATTTTGCTACTTGACGGATCATGAAGAACATACAACACGGATCATGGACACGGATAAAAAGGTAAAATGAATTATTTTGTTCATATTCGGTTTTTAAAGCAATGTCGTTTTCTCGAAATACTAATTGATCCTTGAAAATATTAAACATCATTTAATTCACTCATGCTATATTCGATAAACGATAATTACATTCCCTATCGTTTTTATCAGAAAATTTTGCAGCTAGTCAGGAGTGCTCGCATCGATGAAAATTTAAATTAAATATTGAAATTAACGGTGTTTTTAACGAAAGTTAAAGCACTTTCTGCGCATACACTTTCTGCACACATTTTATATAAAAACTGCACACCTTGTACACATTTGAATACACCTGGCATTTTTTAGGATCTGACGTTTTTAACATCTGAAAAATTCGTAGCAACATTTTTTGTAAAGAGGAGAATACGACGGTGTAATGTCGATGCAACTGCCCAATAAATTTCGAGTTTGCGTCACATCTTTACGAAGCATTCGTCTTCTGCATCACCTTCGTAATTAAAACAAAATCCTTTAATTTTGCGTGTGGTAACTGATCCCATGTACAGATGAAGAAGCTGGGCTTGTCCTGTCACAACTGAAGATCAACAGGACTGGAACCCAGATCCGAATATGTTACGTGATCTAATCTAAGTGCCACATTTAGTATGGTTATTCCCTGGAACAGACATCACTTAAATGTATCTGCAACAGTTTTACAATAAATTTTCAGGCATAATCTGAAGATAAATTATTTTAAATAATTGGCACATGCTGTACATTGAGTTCCTAATGTCAGTAGGTGTGTAATTCAAGAAAAAACGAAGTATGTATTCGATTTGCATTCAAATTAACATAGGGCACATGATGGACGGAGTAATATCAATGTGGAAATGCTACTCTTAGTAGAACACTGTAATTCAACAAAAGTGGGGTTATTATGCTCAGTCTTCATTTTCAAAGGAAGCTCGGCCCTTATTCTAAAAGAAGGCTTGGTGTACAACACTTATGAGATAGTAAACAACGGCAACAAAAGTGCTTGTTTACTCGGCGTCTGCTAAGGCTGCGCCAGACCGTGACTGAATTTGTGTTCACTGGATTCAGTTCTGCACTAAACTGAACTTTTTATGTTACTGCACAGAGCTTAGGATGCGTCTACCATTATATAGTGTATTCAACTAATATTACATGTGTGAATTTTCAACAATTTTCCGGGCTCTTGGAGGAAAAAGGAGTTCGGACCCAGACCAGAAAGAGTCAAAATGCTGAAACATTTTTTTCATAGCAATGCGTAAGGGTGGGAACATTTTCAACTTTTGGTGCAGATACATTAATGGAGAGAAAGAGAGAGCAGAGAGAGAGAAAAAATGGGAAAACGAGAGGAAGACGGAATACTTGAACAGCATCAACCATGACAGTCCACAGCTGAGCAAACAGCTTCCAGCGTCAGGGCACCTCATTACGGTGCTCATTAAATCTGGAACTTTACAGTAGTTGATGCCTTCAAGGTACATACTGTCCTAAGTAATTAATATTATGATGTTTTCTGGCCAGTTATTTGCATGGCCATTTCATGTGAGAAAACAGAGCAACACTTTAACCAAAACAAAACGAAACGAAAACGTACATTTCCAATAAAGTTGGTACATACTAAAGGTACCAGCATAAGTTTTTAAACATGCCTTATTGTAAAATCCATACGTAGTAGGTATTTTATGCATAGTAGATGACCGCCGTATCTACGGATTTACGCAAACATTCACATCACGAAATTTCGAAAATGACCGGTTGGGGAAGAAAAATCTAGTTCAATATTACATCAATTACATTAATAAGAATTTATTAATTGAAAAGAAAACGAGTGGAATTTAGATTAAATGTGCCCTGGATTAATTGACGGGTAACCACGTCGGTAACGCAACTCCATGTCGAGTCACTGGCACCAACGGAGAAGTTTGAGGGCTGTAAACAAATCAATAGTTAGGTTGTTTCCATTGCAAGTGAAAGACGAATATTTCCCCGACGGATTTGAATCCTATAGCTATTGACTGATAGAAGAAACAATTATCAAGCGGAAGATTTTCTTCTATAGGAATATAATCAAATATTTTACCCATGAAGTACAACGTTAGCCATTCCTAACTGAGAACTGTACCAGTCACCAGTCACAAGGAGCCTGTGTGGGATGCAGTATCTCATTTTTTGTTAATTATTCGTTAACTTGCACTATTTGTCCGCGTTTCTCGTTTTATTCCCTCAATACATGTTATGCTGTTGAACTATGACCTGCAATTATTGATTTAAGATTTTTGAATTTCCTGAAAAAATGCACAGGGTATCATCTCCTTACGAAATTTTTTACCTTTTTTGGTCAATGTTTTAGAATTATATGAAACCTTGTTATTAAATTAACGAATAATTAAGAAAAATGAGAGACATCATCCTACACAGACTCCTATGACCTATAGATAATAAACCAGATGGAATTTGCGGCTTTGCAGTCATTTTTTCTTGTTTCCAATCACTAATTGAATTCATAGAATTCTACGACATTGACCAAAAAAGGTAAAAAATTTCGTAAGGATATAACTTGTGCATTTTTCCCACAAATTCAAAAATCTTAAATCAATAACTAGAGGTCCTTGTTAGGGTAGTTGATGCTGCTGAGGATGTGCGGTTAAGGAGTTAGTGGTGAAGAGTTAGTGGTAAACAGTTAGTGATGAAAAGTTAGTGGTGATGAAGTAGTGGTGAGAGGTTAGTTTTTTCAAAATTCGCCTACAAAGTTCACCAGAATTCCCACACGAGCTACTCCACTGTTCGTTAATTTAATAATGGCAACGAAGAACTCAATTTCTATCGTCCAAAATAACTATTCCAATTCTCAATTAAGATTTGCTAACTAATTTAGCCGCACGAATCCAATCAAATAGACAATTAAAACAATTAGTTATGGACGCCAATGTTTTTGATTATCGCTGATGATTAGTCTCGTTAATCCCATAATTGGCATTGATAATCCCAACCAAAGGATAGAACTAATTTGAAATAGACGGAGCTTTCCAGTGTCTCTACAGCATTTTCGCTCTTTGCATCTTTCTAGTTCTTTAATTTCAATCAAAGAATTTTCAATGAAGCAGGATTTACGCTCAAGATTTATAAAGTCTGTGAGAGGTCAATTTTTACTTGAAATCCTACTCTAATTTCAAGGACTGTATGGAATTTCTGTCTGGAAACTCCTGATGTCACTTGAGTTCTAGGTAGATTCTGCATTGAATGAGCCTTGCAGCTGTGTCTCGTGCACTGCGTGCTGCAGCAGCTGTGTCTCGTGCTCTACGTGCAGCAGCAGCTGTGTCTCGTGCTCTGCATGCTGCAGCAGCTGTGTCTCGTGCTCAACGTGCAGCAGCATTTGTGTCTCGTGCTCAACGTGCAGCAGCATTTGTGTCTCGTGCTCTACGTGCAGCAGCATTTGTGTCTCGTGCTCTGCGTGCTGCAGCAGCTGTGTCTCGTGCTCTGCATGCTGCAGCAGCTGTGTCTCGTGCTCTGCATGCTGCAGCAGCTGTGTCTCGTGCTCTACGTGCAGCAGCATTTGTGTCTCGTGCTCTACGTGCAGCAGCATTTGTGTCTCGTGCTCTGCGTGCAACAGCAGTTGTGTCTCGTGCTCTGCGTGCAGCAGAAGTTGTGTCTCGTGCTCTGCGTGCTGCAGCAGCTGTGTCTCGTGCTCTGCCTGCTGCAGCAGCAGTGTCTCGTGCTCTGCGTGCAACAGCAGCTGTGTCTCGTGCTCTGCGTGCAACAGCAGCTGTGTCTCGTGCTCTGCGTGCAGCAGAAGTTGTGTCTCGTGCTCTGCGTGCAACAGCAGCTGTGTCTCGTGCTCTGCGTGCAACAGCAGCTGTGTCTCGTGCTCTGCGTGCAACAGCAGCTGTGTCTCGTGCTCTGCGTGCAACAGCAGCTATGTCTCGTACTCACTGAGTTGTTTAATGGTAATTCACGTAACTGATAACATGCTTACTTCATTATTACTGTCAAATTTCATTGTCAATTGTGTTGGACTGTCTGTCACCCATCAATACCACTTCACTGTCACTTACCTGTCGATATAATTTCATTACCCATTCTCTATAATTCTAGCTAAGTAATGGTCAAAGTTGTTGATAAATTAGTTTCAATCCTGTCTATAGCTTGAATTATTTAAAAACGAATCCACCCAAAAATTCATCGCTTTTCAAAAGTTTTTGATTTAAGCAAACCACAATCTGACTGCTTAAGAGATAGTTTTCATAAGGTTCCGATTTAAGAAGCTTGAATACCTGGAAATTTATTTTATGAGCTGAGGCAGAGTATTTAAAAATCATTTCTTCCTAAAAACATTTCCTTCTCTACATTCCTTTCCTTCAGAAAATAACTACTAGCCATTTTGAGATACGTACATGCACATATAAATTTAATTTTATTCTTCGCAAAGACCAATTTTTTGAAAGCCTTTTTTGTCAGGCTCATTTAATTGTGTAGCGTATTTCAAGGCGCTTACGCTATACGTCACAAGGAACCACCAGTTCAGAACTCCACTTCTTCAGACCGGAAGACGAAGAAGAACAAGTTTAGGGGGCGGAGCTTCATTGCGTCCTGTGGTGCTGCGCTAGGCAGAGTGATGCGTTCGATCCTTTCTTAAAATTCAGTTGTCTTGCGTGCAAGTTTTCTGCTTTCTTTGGACAAGCTTTTAGAACTTCGTCATGATCGAACGTTCCTACCAACAGTTTAGACAAGCCATTCCTGGATGGTGAGGAAAAACAAAAGTGGATTGTTGTCTTTGTTAAACCAGGCAATTGCTTTCCGGTGTATTTCAGTTGATTGTAGATAGGAATGCTGATGGTGAAAAGCATCTCCGGTAATTTTTACTTTTTCTCAGAGAGCGAAAGTATTTTGAAAACTCTGAATATGGCGTGTAGGTATTTTCTATTTTTCAAATTTAAAGCTCGCCCAGACATGAGAGAAAAGTTGATGAAATTACATGAGTTATGTATAATGGTAAATATTTATTTTAAGACCCATGTGTAATTTTGCAGCGTGAATATCTTAGTTAACTTGTTTCGATTATTAGGACAACTCTTTATCAGAGGTGTTGCCTGTGCAAATGCTGCAGTTATGAATTATTTACATAAAAAACCCTTGTGATCCAGTCAGGAATGATAAAATCACTAAGTCCACATGCAAATGACCTAGCAAAATGGTAGTGGTGCTAGTGATGGTAATGGTGCTAGCGATGGTAATGGTACTGGTAATAGAGGTGGTAGTGGTCGGGAATACCAACAAGAGAAATATGAAGGAGAAATCAATACAGCAAGTGCCAGAAGAGATCAAACGGAAATAAATGGACGAGAGGAATAGTAAGATGCACGTTGTGCACATGGTGTAGGTAACTGACGATTATTCATAAGGTTTGAATGAACGTTTGAACATTGATCACGCAGTGTTGGTCATCTTCAAGGTTAAGAATAAGTCTGACTTGATACTCACATTAGCAGTCGTCCTGTATCTGGGGCTCAGGTTAGCATTGAGGTTGTCTGGGTTAGGTTATCTCCGAAAATTGGTTAATGATTCTAACGTATTTGTTTTTGTACTGAAGTTTGAAGGTGCTGGGAATCTGTTTTTCTGCGCAAAACCAACGTTATTCAAAGGGTTAGGCGATAAAGTAGAGGAAAACACAGGGTATGTCAGTCTGTGTTGCTTGGTTTGTTGTTTAGGTGTGGACGGGGGAGGGGGAATAGGTTTTATGCCCAGCACGCATTCGAAATGCTGGAAATGACTGGGGATGCAATAGGAATTGTATTCCCGTGCTACCAGTGACTGGGAATTTGCTAGGAATTGTATTCCCGTGCTACCAGTGACTGGGAATTTGCTAGGAATTGTATTCCCGTGCTACCAGTGACTGGGAATTTGCTAGGAATTGTATTCCCGTTCTACCAGTGACTGGGAATTTGCTAGGAATTGTATTCCCGTGCTACCAGTGACGGAATTTGCTAGGAATTGTATTCTCGTTAAAGTCAATGCTAGCGATATAGTGAGTATATTGTTGGATTCATGACCGTATTCATCCCTGCAACTATTATTGCCATTATTATTATTATTTTAAATATTACTATTGCTGGTATTACTATTTGAATTGTCATAGCTATTGCTCTTATTATTGCTATTTCTGGCTATTATTGTCATTTCAATAATTGTTTTAACTGATGCTATAGTGGCTATTATCACTACTTTTATTGTTGTTAATTATATTGCTAAAATTACTCTACCATTATTGCTACTACATACTAGTATCATTATTGTTATTGCCACATAACTTCCATTTTTCAAAGCGCTTTGCTTTGAAAAATAAGAAGTTGTGTGGTTTTTTGTTCGAATGGTTTTGTATTAATACCAGTTCAGAGGGTGATCTCTTTGTATTACTACCAGTACAGTTGGTGGTGTCCATGTATTAATACCAGTACCATGGTTGGTCTCTTTGTATTATAACCAGTTCAGTGGTATCTTTATATTAAAAAACTCAAGTATTATTCAGCACCCAAGCTCACCATTAGTTGTATTGGCTGACGTTCATAAATTCCAGTTGTTATCGACGCAAAGTTTAGCGGGGAAAACCCCCAAGGCTTTATCAAGGTAATTGTCGTAATATATTTATCTTGATGAATCATCGCTACACTCGTCGCTTTCACGGAAATGTCTAACGGAAAACAGTTTTTTGAATTTCAAAATATCTTGAAATGATTCTCCAAGAAATGTTTCGTATTTTCAAATGAAAAAGTCGAGATTAAAAGCAAACTTTTGCTGGTGGAATGTAGGCATGAAAACAGGACAATTTCTGCAAGTCTTTTTTATGGAGAAAAGTATTATTTTCTTGTCAATGGTTGTCAAGAAGCTTCTATACTTCTTATTTTTGCTGTGTTAAAGTGGCATATATATTTCGTTTATTTACCACTCTATACATCATATATATACCATTCTATGCATCGTCGTGTACACACCACTCTATACAGACCACTTTATACATGGTATACATACTACTGTAGACATACACATATTTACAGGGAAGAGCAGAACGTATCTTAAAAAACAAGTTAGTTTCTTAAAATAAATCTTACGAGCCTAACATGTTTTAAATGTTTACTGATTATTTGTAATGTATTTGACCTTTTCAGGTGTTGAAAATGACCTTGCTTCTTGAATAGTTTATTTTACTTGTTTAGTTTTTGTTTTGTACATTCCAGTCAAAAAATGTTGGGGCTGTGAGGGGCTTTCTTCGCTCCTCAGTTTCTAAGAAAATTAGGCAAGAAATTAAAAATTAATGCTCGTATGTCTGAGTACATAAAGTACAGGTGTCACGATAAATGTATAATTTCTAAAAAGCTGTAGTTTGAATATTACTGGTGTTAGGAGGCTAGAAAAGGTTTCATTCGAAAGATCAAGATCTAAAGTTTTATTTTTTTATCCCGAGTACATTGTTACCCGCATTATGTGCACCCTATGAATACCAGTAGCATTCAAACTACATCCGTCTAAAAATGTATACGTTTCTTTATGTACCAACACACGAATTACTAAGTTATTGTGGTACTTAATTAAGAAAGCTATTGAACCTTTCCATTCCCAGGAGAGCACGGCGTTGATCACATCCTGGCTCCGAAGTTTGGGGACCTTGCGCTCCTCAATGTAAGTACTCCCTCTGGCCAAAATCAATTGGTGCATCCAATTCTTATATGTTGGGTAGAAACAGTTATTGCAGAAGGAAAAGTTTAAATGTGTAACTCATACGTTGTGGTTTAGAAAAGTGCAAGAAACAAAGACAGAACATTGATTTAATTAGAAAGGAACGTTCATTTACAGGTTCTCCTGGTTCTGCATCAACTGTTTCCCATTGTAGGGGCTAGTACACACGAGCTCGTCTCGGAGGAAGTGTATGTAGGATACAGCAGCTGTGAGCGTGAGGGCAAGTGTCCCGAGTGGCCTGCAGCAGATTCAGCAGTGCTGGTCGTATAATTTCATTTCAGTAGAATTATTCCAGCTATCTATTACTATATTACACGAACTATCTATTTGTTACGAAAACTTTGTATATATATAATTACAAGAACTACATATTTATGACCATAATCACAAGAACCATCTAGTGTATAACTATACACTAGATGGTTCTGTTTCCGTGAGAAATTTCCGTCCCGTAGCAGCAGCAGACTGAGACCGCCACAGCAAAGGCACAACACTGAACACAAGAGGTCAAAAAGATAGTTTATCGAGTGGCAAGGGGTGAAAAACATGGAAATTAGCTCCATTAGTCATTTTTCTTGTTTTCAATCGCTAATTGAGTGTTGTACAAAGTCTTACAGAATTCTACAACATTGACTAAAAAACGTAAAAATTTCGAAAGATATCCTCTGCATTTTTTCCACAAATTCAGAAATCTGAAATTAATAATCACATGTTATAGTTCAGCAGCATAGCATGTTTTGAGTAGCAACAAAACGAAAAACGCAAACAAATAATGCGAATTAACGAACAATTAACAAAAACTGAGATGCATCATCCTATATAGGCTCCTATGACCTATGGATAGTGCATACCAGATGAAATTTGCGGCTTTGTCATTTTTTCTTCTTTCCAATCGCTAATTGAGTGTTATACAACGTTTCATAGAATTCTAACACATTTACCAAAGAAGTAAAAAATTTCGTAAGGGAATACCCTGTGTATTTTTTCAGGAAATTCAAAATCTGAAATCAATAATTGCAGGTCCTAGTTCAGCAGCATACCATGTTTTAAGTAGGAACAATATGAAAAATGCAAACGACTAGTGCAAATTCATGAATAATCAACAAATGAGATGCCCAATTCCTACACGGGCTCCTATGACCTATGGATATAAAACCAGATCGAATTTGCAGCATTGGTCATTTTTTCTTGTTTCTAATTGCTAATCAAGTGTTATACAAAGGTTCATAGAATTCTAAAACATTGATTAAATTAGGTAAAAAAAATCAGGAAATTCGGAAATCTAAAATCAATAATTGCAGGTCATATCAGCAGTTTAACGTACCGTACTGTATGTACTGTGGGACTTTCAATCCATTTCAAGTAGTCAAGAGTATTTCAAAAGTCACGTGCGTCCAAACGAGAGACTATTTTATGCACGAAAAAGCAACGATCACACTACAGCAATTTTCTTCATTGCATTTGAAATGGCCAATGGAACTTGAGCTTGCATTCCGTTACTGCCCACCATTAACGCAGAAGTTTCAAATGAAGCTTCACAGAAATGGTTGACGTTCGCGTATTCCGATTAATAATGACATGCTTTTCTTGATGGACCTTTCTTAAAGAGTTAAAAGACCGCCAACATTGCCCTAAGAGCCAATTTCATTGAGTTGCTTTGATGCCATAAGCAATCTTCAATCAGATGATATGAGGAGGTGGTGTATGATGGCAAATTTTATGGCTTAATGGGCCGTCCTTCAAACTCTTCTTGATTGAACAAAGAGAGGTAGAAGCTACCAAAACACGGCTCGTTAGCTGCAGTGAAAGCAACGGATCTTAAAATATCCTGCATGAATCCTTGCTCTTCTTGTTTACGTTGCTTCAATTGACCACAGCTAAAAATACGTGTGAAACACTGTGGTACAATCTTCTACTGTAGGTGTGGTTAAAGAAGAAGAAATGCTTAGGCGCTCGCTAGTAAAGTTTTGAGCGAGAATGTTGCTCCAGCGTTTTAACTTGCTTGCTCTACCATCAAACTCGAATAACAATTATTTGATCAGCGAATCTGCAAAATTGATACGCAAACACCCGTTAAATTGTCCATCGAGCTCAAATGAAGCTCAAAATTTTGAAAATCATCTAAGAATGTCTAAAATTAATAATACGGCTTTGTAAAATGTGTACAACGTTCGTACCTGTTTTCATCGCAAATCTAGAAGATATCCGCTTTTGAGAGAAGGTCAGCAGAAAAAAAGGTATCATGGTTCTAAGTTGAAGTGAAGTTGTTAGATCATGACAGACGATAGACTTCTGCAATTCTACAACGCAACGCACGACAAAAGCGTTTCTAAAACAAGATTTTTGAGTCAGATCTCGACAGTCTCAAGAACAGGAACTTCCTTCCGTGTTCATCTACATATGCAGGGTAGGCCACAAAAATATTTCGTTTTTAAATACGTATCACTGCGTAACTGATGGTATTAGAAACTTCAGCGTGATCTCATTTTCACTGCCATGTATTGCGGATACCAACAACGCCGGATTGCTATAAAATACACCATATTTTCACGTTATTAGCCTTCTTCTCCTTCACGGCCATGTTATCAGTAAATAAGATGCAGAATCTTCTTCTTGTTTCACATTTATAGGAGGTTCGGGAACAAGTCCGTGCAGCCCCACGCCTTCAGAGATGTTCCTTGTTATTCTGAAGTTCAGCACCCAGGCTCAAAGAAGTTACAGGAAGTTAATTTCACCCGGACAATACGTTAATTTCTCTGAAATGTCACAATATTGAAGTTTCATATGGTTTTAAGATTTCTTGTGGATGATAGATAGTTAGCAATTATGTTAACTTGTTTTTGAGTAGGTTCCAGAGAGGGGCCAACTCCAAGTAAATTTTTCAAACAGAACGGTATATTTAGTAGGATCTAAGAATTTTTCATAGCGGTACAAGAAAGAAGAAAAAAATACGGAATGGAAGTTCTGTATATTTTCTTGAAAGAAAATTCAGGTTCTGATAGTACCATGCGTAAAACTGAAAAATTAATGTTATACCATATGTTCTTAATATCACTTTTAAACCGTAGAATTTCCACGGGTACTATCTAGACCATGTTATCGGTAGGTAAGATACAGAATAGAAGTTCTGTATATATTCATGAAATATACTCATTTAAAACAAAATTCATTTTAAATCTTTATTACATTCGTTTTTACAATACAAATTTCAAATTAGGCAAATCTAAACCGTGGAATTTCCACGGAAACTAGCTAGAGGTTATAGAGAGCCAGCAAACATTGGAAACTCAAAAGAAATAATAGAATTGCGTTGCATACATATTGCATCATAAATAAATAATCGTGTGCGTTATTAAAACATCACCAACTAAACATAGGGACATGTAATGTTATCCACACAGACACAATCAACTTTAACTATTCGGCTAGATAAAGCATTAGGAGGTAAGCACAAAAAGAAACTACCTTCCTGATTCTTAAGAGTTTCAAAAGTGTACTATCAACAAAAATAAGAATTTCCTATGAGGGCCCTCGAATTCGAATCAAAACACTATAATTTTTGCAATACGAACTGACAGTTTAAAATTGACCCACAACCTCGGTTGAAATGTTTCTACCTATTGTTAGCAATTGATAGAGCGTACAATTGCTCATACACTCTTTCGAAGTATAAGCTTTGATACTCATGTTCTCAAATTGACAGGCTGTTACAATGGTTGACTTGGAGTGAGTTCTGTTGATCACGTTTGTTTAATCTGATTTCATAAATGCATCAAGTATCAATTGTGATCTGTAATCGCTATAGTGTTCAACACAATTGTGATCTACACTTGCTACAGTGTTCAACACAATTGTGATCTGCACTTGCTATAGTGTTCAACACAATTGTGATCTTCACAATTGTGAAGCTGTATCATAGTACCTCACAGTCCTCGTAATTATAGTCATACACTAGATGGTTCTTGTAATTATGGTCATAAATAGGTTTTGTAATTATAGTAATAGATAACTGGAATAATTATACTGAAATTATAAATATAGGTATACAGAGTGTGCATATATATATATATATATATATATATATATATATATATATATATATATATATATATATATATATATATATATATATATATAGGAATTGACTTTATAATATCTAGGAGCTCGATTTCGCAAGTGTTGAGGCCCGTAAACCTTTAAAGTGTAAAGAAGTTAGAGAAGTAGGTTGCATACATGCAATAGGTTGCATTCAATTGTACGAACTCTTCAACGCCATTCATCCTCTAATTAAGTATGTTTAATACTTGTGTTTAATTTTCACACTCAGGAACTTGCTTCATTTAAATGTTGACTTTTACGCTGATACTTTGCTTTACAACATTTATATTTTAAAATATTTGAACTTCAACCGCTTTTAAGTTCTAAGGAGCGGTATTTTCCCCCAACTGATATGACATTATGCGTGTTTAAACAACTGAAGAGAGTGGCGACTTCCGAGAGATACGCCGCGGTTTTCACGCGTTATCAGTGGAGTTACCCTCGCTTGTTCTTAAGAACTCAACTGAGAACAGGTCAGTGGCTGCTGCAGTCATCACTGCTGTGACACGCTTCCTAATCCATGGTTAAATTATGAGAAATATCTTATGGGCTGACTTCTTAAAAGGGGGAGACATACTGTATCTGTTTAAAACATGGAAAATGTTGCGTGATCTGACTGCTCAAAAAAGTGAAGATGCTTTGCGATCCAATTGCTCAGCAACATCGGAAACGACTTACTCTGTGTTTGCTCAAAACTTGAGAAAGGCTTTGTGAAGTAATTGCTAAAAATGTGGGAGATATTCGTACTTTGTGATCTTACTACTAGAAAATAAGGGATATGCTTTGTGATCTGACTTCTAGATATGTGAGAGATGCTTCGGGATCTGACTGCTAGAAAATAAAAGATATGCTGCGTTTTCTGACTGAAAAACCGCTAGAAATGTGTATGATCAGACTAAGTACTTATTTTTCAGGTCGTTAGTATTTTGCAAACTAGTCAATGAAATTTGACCTTTTAATAGAAACTCTCGACTTCCTCAATTCTTAAATCAGTTGTAAGTCCACTCGTTTTCGGTCTACTGGTTGCTTACTGTTTTACATCTCGAAATGACATAAGGTGAGTACATAATTGAAAATCATTGTTAAAACTAACTTCAGATTTCACTTATTGTGTTGTAGACATGTTATAATGACTTTAATGGTACATATGTATATTCGTAGTATTGTTGATACTTAAAAATAAAGTAGAACTAATTTTTTAGCGCAAGTAGCTCACTATATTCAAAATATTGCTGCACTGCGACACTTACTAAACATAAGACGCTGCACGCTGAAGCCTAGCTCTGCTTTACGTCTTACTTGCTGCCCTACAGCAAGATGCTAGGCTTCCTTTCCGGGGGAGTTCGCGTCTAGCAAATCTACTCAAATATGAATTTGTAATTTACACTTTGACACACTTATTACACTTGGTTCCCTTTTTTACCCAGATTAAATGTCTGGTCTAACAAAACCAAAGGTATAATTGACAGAACAGGAGAATATTTTTTGAAAACCGTGATGTGTAACCAAGTCCGTGAATAACTTGGCACCGATGTATTGTAAAATATACTAGTATAGATATGCCTTATCTCGTACTTTTGATACAAATATGAGCTTCGTATGAGAGGAAGAAGAAATAGCAATGCATTCAATGGACAAAAATTTATTCTTGCACTAATTATGTTTCAGAACACTCATCTTCTCGCAGAGTGGAAGGCTATGCCTGAGAAAAATTCTGTTCCATGTTTTTTTATAATTCCTAGGACATGTTAAAGCAAAAATGTATTTAAAATAATTACCACTAAATTCTAGTAACTATTCTCCACTGAAATCCGAACTGACAACAATTGTTTGCCTTAACTTGAGAAGAGATGTGTTAGGTGTACCATTTGTACGAGCAACATATGACACAGCGTCTCAAGAACGCTATCTTTGTAACCATTGTTTTCCTCATAACTGAGATCTATGAGCAAGCTTGATAACGTTGTTTTGATAAAATCTTTCTTTTATACAAATTTTAAAAAGGAAATGCACAACGCCTGATGTTTAGACAAATGGCATCAATGAATTTGTCTACGGAATAAAAGGAAATTGTGTAGCATAACTTATCTTTTTATCTGGCCCGTCAATTTGAATACGTAGAACTCTATCAGCAAATGTTTTCTTAAATAGGAGACTACCTCCGCCAGTGCCAGGGTTTTTTCATGGACCGGAGAACTCAGCAAAAAAACCAGATCCCCTTGGGCTCTCCTGACGAAGGTGAGGTGGAGCTGCTGCAGTAGAATACGTCAGTCGTGGTGGGCACGCTGCTGTTGCACGACGCTCTGGTTGTCAGTAAGAATCAAGACGCTATGGCTGTTGGTGAGAATACTGAAGTCTACCCCGATGAGTAGTCACTAGTTTTAGATCTGCAATGGTCGTATTCAGTTTTCTTTTGTGACGTAGAACATTTACTGTTACCCACCTACTCATTTAAAGAGTGAGCGATTATAATGATCAAGGATGTTTGATCCACCTAATGCAATTCATAATATATCTTTTTCCTTTTTCTGATGCTATTGGATGCTTTGAGCTTCTTAATAACTGAGTGCTCCTTTAAGAAAAATGGTTCTGCAGTTGGCTTATCGGTGCATAATACAGGGTGGACTGCAAGTAAAGTTCCTCTGCGGATGCTGGATTGTCGGTAGCAATGCTACGCTAGCACCACTGAGACGCTGATAAAAGTACCTTATTTATGGCCCACCCTGTATACGTAGAAACTTTATCAATAATAATGGAAGTATAATTTAGCAATGCTTCCTTCCCTTCAATAAGTAAAGAAATTAGGAAAACATCTCTGAACACAGTCTAATTTTAGTTCAGTCAAACAATTTCCACCGCCACCAGCCAAGTAAATCTGTATCCCTATAAGCCACAGGGGTTCCCTACCTTGGTTGCTCGCCCCCTGCCCCCCGCCTGAGGGTGTGTGACGATATTCCAGGGAATGCTAGGAAAGTCTGGATAAATAATTGGATATTAGCTATATGTTGGCATTTTTCTTTTCTTTTGCAATGGGCTAACTTTGTTTTCATTTTATAGTTAAGTATCTTTATTCTGATTTCAGTTCAATAATTTTTCTTCAGTAGTAGATAGGAAATAATGGGACGGCAACACACAGATAGAGAGAGAGAGAGAGATATGGAGATACTGTCTATGGAGATACACTGTCTATGGAGATACTGTCTATGGAGATACACTGTCTATGGAGATACATACACTGGTTACAAGCTTTTCCTCACGTGTCTTTGATTTTTATGCTAGCGAATCCAAAACTTTTGTTGGTAAAAAGTAAGGTGACGTAAACTGAAAAATGTTTCGTTTCAAATTGTGTTATAGGGGAATCTCTGTTCTAATGTGATACCTAATACACTTTCAATCATTTTTCGCGCAAATAAATGACAATGATTTTTTTATGTAATTTTTGTTAAAAAACCTAAGGCTATACCTTAATGATAATTTTTCATTGTAATTCGAAAGTGCACGAAACTCCATGAAACTCCGTCTACATGCAAATACTTGTACGTATATCACGAAAAAGACATTAGTTTGTGCACAACAGTTTTCAATTTTTTGCTAGCAAATGCAAAACTTTTGTGAGTAAAAAGTAGGCTCAGGTAAATTGAAAAATGTTTATTTCCAAAGTGTTTCAAACGGTAAACGCTGCCCTAATGTCCTTCCTAATTCACTATGAATCAATTTTTCTTCAAATAAACGCAAATGATTTTGCATGTAATTCGGTATAAAAGCGTAAAGCCTATGATATTTTTCGACTAAATTCGAAATTGATCTAAACTCGATAAAACTCCGCCTATCTACTTATATAATCGACTCTGTATCTCCATCTTGCTGTATCTGTGTGTGTCCGTCCCATTACTTCCTATCTATTACTGAAGAAATATTATTGAATTGAAGTCAGAACGGGTATAAATGTATTACTAGCATTGTATTGTGGATACCAAATTTTACGTTGGACTTAAGGAACATCAGTTCTTTTCAAATATCGTCTTCCATGTTCTTGGTGGGTGGAGAAGCTGTAAAAAATTTTGTGAAATTTTTATAGAATTGTTGCTTTATAATGACATATGCTGTTATATGACAAATTTAACATGTAAAATGCAATTATTATAATACATTATTAAATTTTAAATATTAATACGTTGATATCGTAACTATAATACAATAATATTGCGTACAAAATATTTATTTGACGTAAAATATCATATTATAAACTAACCAATAATAGAAGTGCATGTTAGATGACATATTGCATATTAAACATGAAATTTTAAACTAAGCTATTGATATATTACATATTAAAAGCAATAAATGTTAAAATACAATTCTTGTATTTTCACATGAAATTCAGTTCAACCTCTCGCATAATTTAATTTGAACTTCATTTCTTTTTATGTAAACATAAGAAGTTTTCATTTAAACTTCAAATGTTTTAATTTGGACTCTAGTTATGTTAATTTGCCATTAAAATGTAGTTTACGCCGTTTTCGCCCACCGTAGTAAAAGAGCTGTTAACATCAAAGAGTTTACATGGTACTGAAAATGATAAACTTCAAACTTAAATTTACAAAGACATTGAAAATTTGGTACAGCCTTTTCTTCAAATTTTATAGAAGGCAAGAAAAGAGTCAATCAAATGAACCTAATTTCAAATTGAGGTGCGGTATGCATTGATATCGGAAATATGTAGTATTTTTAGCTGGTAGATTTCCATATAATTTCCTTTGTATCAAATCTTAAGGTTCTGAAAACCGCTTTAATTCAATCAATAATCTATTATTTCTATTTTATATCTTCTGATAAAATTCCTATCTGAATTTAGTACCAGATATCTCATTTTTTGTTAGTTGGGTTTGATTAAGCAAAATATCCCGAATAATTTGAACTCGTCACATGCAACTAAATCCATCAGAACTATGAACTCAATATTACATTATTTTTTCATGAAATCATAATAATTTCATGAATAAAATAGTAATAATCACTGCTATATTTCCATTGACGAAAAAAGAACAAAACGAGACTCGTGGTTGCTGGCAGCATCAACAGCCGCAGCCGCTCGTCTGTGACGCGTCAAGTCTCGAGGACAACGTCTGCGAGTAAAAAATTGTGGAGGACGTGACTAAAGGCGCGTCATTATCTTATTGAACAGTTACTCAGACTTGTTGTACTGATACTCTGAACCTTCACGTGGAAATTATTGTGGTATATATTAATGAATAATATGCCAATTGTATTGGGAAAAAGAATTGAACTCTGATTTCGAAAAAATTTGTGAGTGAACAACCTGAAGATGACCACATTTTTTTAAGCAAGCCATTCCACGTCGAACATCAATTAATGAGTGCAATAATCTTTTTAGAGTTTATTTAACCTGTTATCTCTGTTCATTAACGTTAGCTTTCCACGTTAACATATTTGTTCATAAAATCAATGTTGTGAAGGGGCAAAAATGTATCAAATAGATGAAAATTTAGGAGTAAATTTAGTTGTTAGCAGGTAACGCCGGCAAGTATGTTACCTTTAAGAAGTAGCTTATTTAGTGCTTCAAAATACAGAACTAAGCTACCTGGTCTCTGCATTCTGTGGAACGTTAGATCTTGCAGCGCCCTCTCGACTGTCTCTTGTGGTCCAGGATCAGAAAAATGTGATAACTATGAGGAATTATCATGTGATTACTGAAGTTAAATTTTTTACATCACCATATACAGTTACAGATTCATCGGTATTTCTTCTCAATCACGCAATAAAGTCTAAATCGTATGTCATGAGGGATTATTTTATACGCTTCTTTTCCCATGTAAGGGGAAAAGATACCGATCCAAATTTTCTGTCTAATTTCCCAAAAATACAGGCACAAAGGTCCATTTTAAACATACAAAGTTCAGTGGAAATAAAATAGTATATCCTGAAATAAATTCCGAACAATATTAAGTGTTGTATTTTTATAGTTATTTCTCACGTGATATTAAGAACATGTTCCGATCAAAGAGAATGTAAAAGCAAGATTACTTAACAAAAAATTATTAATGATTTTGAATGAAGAAAATTAGTTATTGCGTATCTACCGTAGTCCCATCCAACATAATAGAATAGAATAGAATGAGGCTATAGGAACGAACCTTCTGGCCCATTCTTGGATCGGATAATTACTTCAATAATTATTCGGTTGTTTACCCAAGTCCCATGCCGTATTTCTAGCCGCGTCAACCATGTCGGCAGCGGGATTCGAACCCGGGTCTTCCCGCTCGCAAGCAGATTCGCTCACCAGTCGACCAAGCTGGTGATAGTCGACCAAGCTGGTGATGTCGACCAAGCTGGTGATAGTCGACCAAGCTGGTGATAGTCGACCAAGCTGGTGATTAAACAGCTAATCTTCAAATTATTACACTATACAACAAATTAAAATTTTTATAACATTGGTCAAATAATATTTTTCGATTAATTTTGGTGTGCTGAATTCAAATACAGCTGTGAATAATCTGTAGCCATACATTTTTTAAATTTTGAATTGATATATACACATACAGGGTGGGCCATAAGTTTCCATACACAAGTAAAATAAACATCCTATATTAAACAAGTTTTTATTTATATGATGTGCTCTATATGATTGCCATTGTTTTGAATGCACATATTGATACGTGTTTTCCACTGTTGATGAACATAAAACTGTTTATGAAAAATAAAATAAAATACATTATACATTCGCCTATGTATGGAAATTTTTGACCCACTCTGTGTATCAAATTTTAAGAAACACGTTTCTATGAGAAACGCAAATAAATGTGACCCTAGACCACAGATGTGAATGATTTTCATGTAAAGCGCCTCATCACATTCAATCATTTTTCGAAGTCAGTATTATTCAGTAGCTGTCTAACCTGTGGACTAACAAAGGCCTCTTCTTCAAGTTTGTCATAACTTAGTTTTAGAAATTTTTCTCTCACGTGCAAAAACCCTTAACCAGTTTTGTCTATAGCCTTTACAAAGGTTTTCAGAGGGTTCAGTTTAATGCATATTGGTTGAAGTAGAACATCAGGGGGGTTAATTAGACGTTTATGCTTCACATTGATCTTTCCAGGAATAAATATATCTTTTCTGCACCAATCTTTTGTTTTGTAGTGTTCTTTCTGACGCTACTGTCCCACAAACACAGAAAACCGCAAAATTTTATTTAGCCTCCTTGAATTCTAAGCAACATAGGTATGGCTTTCATGTGATCACATAATCTCCACAGATATTAGTGGAGATTATGTGATCACATAAACATATAACATAAAGATACATATTAGTAAAATAGGTATCTTTAGTACATCTTTAGTACACGCTCTCAGCTACTAATAATATAGATACGATATATTTTCTAAATGTACATATATTGTTTTTATTATCTCGTTAAAACAAACCTAATGGTTGTCTGAGGTTAGGTTATAGTTACATGTTGTCTCCCACTTATCAGTCAGTGTTGCCAGACAAAAAGTAAAATATCTAGCATCCTTCCCGTGGCATGAAAGTGTTGGCATAAAAAGATCTTAAAAGGAGGAGCTTAAAACGTTGGCAGCTAAAATTGTTCATGTTATAAAAACCTTGCTAACCAATATTATTACATTGACAAACCAAGTACTTGACAAACATGTAAACTGAAATGGTAGTAGCAGAAATAAGGCCGTAGTACGTTTTAAGGCAGTAGTATTTGTGCGCACCAAGTGACGACCGTGTTAGAATCGTCCATTGTAGCAATATTACCAGCATGGCATCTACCAATAGCATGCTGGTATAGAAAACCTACTGAAAGTTAGACCTAACTGACTTAAAATTACGACGGTCACTGCCGTCCCCCCTCTAGCGTGACTTATTATTTGGAGCGCATCCCGACCTCCGTAACTGCTTCACCTGTAATATCATTACAAGACAATTTTTCTTAGCTCGTAACAGTTCTTCAGGATATACCATTACAAAAATACTGTGTAACATATGCGTTGTTTCCTTCTATTATACAAGTATGTTTTGATATTGAGAGCGTAGTTGCAATGGTATTTCTGGAAAATCAATAGCTGATATACTGGGAAACGCCGGATACAAACCATACTATCTCTTATTTCAGGAAAAATGCAGAAGCATAGCGATGCTGGCGTAACTGGCGGAGTATTATGTGCTCTGCAAACATTCCTGAAGATCGTGGCCGTCCTGCCGTTCTCCATCGCCTACGTCTTAGACTCAACCTACAGAACGTTGCTGCCGCGGAGATTCAAGAAGAGAAGCGTGAAGGGAGAAACCGTTCTCATTACAGGGGGTGGAAGTGGATTGGGGCGAGAGCTTGCGGTCCGGTTTGGCCGAGCAGGAGCACACGTCATTGTGTGGGGTCGCAATACACAGAGTAAGTCTTCAATTTTTCAAGTGTAAATTCTCTGACCAGAGCATAGCAGCCTTTACTGTGCATTTAGTTTGACTGTACTGTTTAGTGATCCGAGAGCGCAGGTTTTGTAGGTCACACCGATTACACATTTTTTATTTTAGAAATTGTCATTTTCAAGCATGGATAATCAAAATAATGTAAAGAATAGCATGTCATAGAAAAAACTGATATTAACGATAGTCAAGTTGATGCTGACTCTGAGAAAAAGGAGGCTACCTGTGGTTTTATAGAATTAAAAATGTGACTCAAAACAAGTTAACAAGACTACGAAAGATGTAACATGAGAATAAAGGAGTATTTATTTTGGTTGAAAACTACAGAGTAGTAGGTTTGGGTGATCAAGAGGTGTGACTTACAAATTTCATATGAAAGAATGCTGGGTTACATGGTTATCGATAAAGAAAGTACTCTGAAAGAAACATTATAAACTAAGATTTTCAGTGTGATCGCCAATTTTGAAATATCTCTTACTCGGCAGACTTGGAAAAGACACGTGAGCTGGTGTTGTCTCAAAGAGGCCACTGTTCAATCTACCAGGTGGATGTAACCGACAGAGCTACAGTTTACTCGACAGCTACAGAAATAAAGGAGGAATTTGGCATGGTCAGAGTCCCAAGCTTATTTATTTTAAATCTTTGTTTGATTTGCAAAAATATTTCTCTCTATTTGAGCTTGAGGCTAACTGCAGCAAATGATTTTAGTGTTGTCAAATCATACTGTAAAATCATCATGGAATAAATAGGGGTTTTTAATTTCGTAAAAAGACAACTGTAAGAGAAAATTAAAACTAATTGGTAACCCTTCGTATTCGACAGGTTGATATTCTGATAAATAATGCCGGTGTCGTGTACGGCAAGAATATTTTGGACTCGAAGGATGAAGACATCTGTAATACTTTTAATGTCAACATCATCAGCCATTTCTACGTGAGTATTGACTTGGAATACTACATTTTAACTCGAGGGTCTTGTTTACTTGCCTTGTGCAATTTCTCTCGAAAAATTATAACTTCTATTGATTAAAGCAGCTTCTTCATTTTCTGATGGATAGTTTATAGTTTTATGAATCAAGTACTGTAAAAAAAAACATGTAACAAAGAGCTTTACCTTTGACGAGTAATATTTCTACAAGTAGATGATAACATTTCAATTTATTTGTAAGTGAAATCACCCTCAAATAAAAACCTGTAATACCATTCACGAAAATTCCGACCAAAACGCATTTAAGAACTTTATTTTCATTTAAATTGTTGCTGAAAACCAGTGAAATATGACCATTGAGTTGAAAAATTATGGTAAAGTTAGGTTAGTTTCTAACGGTTCCTGTTCAAATATTCAAGGTTTAATCATTGAAAATGACAGGAATTGACTCTTGAAGCACAATTTCCATTTATGTAGAAAATAACTTCATTAATAGCGTTATGCACGGAAAGCACCAAATAAAATGTTAATTCTGTATACATCCTGAGATCGATGTCTTCTCCAGTGTACCCTAGATAATGACCAGACTGCTATGACCTATTAATAATACTCCCTTCGCAGTGTACCCTAGATACTGACCAGACTGCTATGACCTATTAATAATACTCCCTTCGCAGTGTACCCTAGATACTGACCAGACTGCTATGACCTATTAATAATACTCCCTTCGCAGTGTACCCTAGATACTGACCAGACTGCTATGATCTATTAATCAACTCCCTTCGCAGACAACCAAGGCCTTCCTGCCGGAGATGGTGCAGAAGAACAAGGGTCAAGTGGTGACCGTGTCATCCATGGGAGGGTACCAGGCTATCAACAAGATGACAGATTACTGTGCCTCCAAATTTGCTGCTGTGGGCTACAACGAAGCCCTCACCATGGAGCTCCGGGTACTGCAGTCACGTTGCATGGCTCATGAGCTTAAAATTTACAGCATTTATACACTTAGTAGTTCATGTGAATTTGATGAACAGAACGAACATGTCTTTATAATGAATGGTGAAGTATGGCTATGAATCTCATGGATCAGGGTGTAATCCTACAAGCAGCATCAATTGATACAATCGTAGCAAAGGAATGCAATGATTTCATAGTTGTAGGCTTGAGATTTAACAGAAGTTGTCTGAAAAGCTCGAAGTCTCTAATATTAAAAGTTAGATTTACTTTAATTTACAAACATCGGTTGCGTGGTGGACGAGCGGTGTTACTGCTTGAGAGTTCATTGACCTTAATTTATTGATTGCAGCTTACGAGAGCGTATGTCAACATTTTGTTGTGTTGTGATAAGTGATACCATATGCTAAAATATTAATATTTGTAGATAAATGACTTAATGAAGCGATGGGATGATCTGCAATATTCGTTATGGTACATGCACTTCAAAACGTGTTGTAAAGTTATTCTTCAGTAGCATTTTCTTTTATACTTCACAATACATATACATCATAATAGTTTTATCAATCCCTCTCTTATTTAAGAGTAATTATAGTTTAAGCAGGGAGGATTATGTTTTATTATTCATAGGAAAACGCTTTTGATTATGAAATTATTGTGAGCATGAAGTTTTCCATATCATGCCTTAAGTTTGGACACATCCATCAAATAGCCTGTATAATTTGCAAAAATGAGAAAATAAGCATATTACATGACTCCTTGGCCAGAACATAAATATAATTTTCATTGCAAAACAATGATTATCTAAACTGATATAGAGCGTAAAATTATTGTTTGGAAGCGGGGAAAAAATTATACCATGTTTTATATCAATTAATAGTACATTAATGTGAAGCTTACTCAATTAAGTTAATGACTGTCGATTCAACGCATGTTATACCTAAAAAGTTAGAGCCTCCATAATACGTGTTATGCTGAGTAAGTATATTTCTGACTAATGCAACAAGTTTAATTTTCTGAAAATTTAATTGGTCACTCTCACCTTGATATCCTTCGTATGAATAATTATTTAAAGTTTGATCGAATTTTTTAGTTCCTACTTGATTATTAAACAACTTCTCTTAATACGTACATCATTTGCAATCATTACTGGTAAGCAATAATAATTATTTTATTCATTATTTTTTGAACACCGTGCATCAAATTTGATACTTAATAAGTGAATTTGCTGCACACGTGGTGGTCTTGAACGGCAGCTTACAAAATTTCATTGTTCAGGCAAACGGGAGCTCAGGTGTGAGCACGACGCTCGTGTGTCCCTACTACGTCGACACAGGAATGTTCTCAGGCGTCAAATCCAAGTAAGAGACTAATTCCACAGCTTCAGCTAAACGCAAGTCGATTTTTCACCGCTTATAATTTTGATAATACAGTTTCCTGAATTTCTACGTCAAAAACAATGCATCTTTAGTACACGCTCTCAGCTACTATTATAATAATATGGATACAATATATTTTTTAGATGTACATATATTCTTTTTATAATGTCGTTAAAAATAAGCTATACGTTCAGCTTCTTTGCGCTTCCTTATCAGCCCAACACTCTACAGTCTATTCTATTGAGCAGTTCTTTCACCACACCTGTTCTTCCAGGCTTCTTATTTTTTTGCCCCATCTTACAATTTGATTTCTGTCGTGTTTTTAAAATCGGGAGAAATAGATCCTGAATTTTCAATCCTTTTTTTTCTTTAATACTTTCACGCAAAAAATCTTTATTCACTAAAAATGATTTGAGCAATCACCCTTTCAAACAAACTCCCTTCAGCACTCGTATTCAAACTATTATACATTAGAGAATACACACTCTAAAGTCCTTTTCAAAACTTCCTTGCTTTTTCATCTTTCCCCATTTTATAATACATGGTCCCATTATAGTCCTCTTTACAGTAATACGTGACCCATCTAAACATCACTTCTCCTACAATCTATTATTTACATCTTACTTTAAATCATCAAACATTCCTTCTAGGAGCGTATTACCCCTTTACTTTTGTATGTACTTTTAATTTCTGGTCCACACACACTCTTAAATTCAGTCTAATCTTCAAATTTTTATCTAAATTGGCTATCTGTGCCGTGTTATTACCAAGAAGAAATTACTTGATATGATAGTATTCTTTTTTTAAATAACTTTCTAATACGCCTCATAGTTACTAGATATCTCTGACAAGGAATTATATTGGTCTTTTTGTAAAACCAATCATTCCTGCTATTCAAAGTAAATTAATTATTTTCAGGAAATAAGCCTCCTGATATTGGCAGCATCAACTAGTTTCTAAAGAGAAATACACTTAACACTGATATACTACTGCCTAGTCCAGTACAGCCGCTGCTTAGTACTCGAAAAAAATCAACGTCTCGAAAAGCTACGGCATTTTGTCTACTAATAATGCCAGTCCACTTCATAGTGTTTAGAAATTTGTTTCGTCGAATTTATCTGCAGATATACTCATTATATATAAACGACTGTTCCAAGACATGTATCAATTCATTTTCTTTTTTTGACAATTGATAATGTATTTGTTTGTTTAACTATACTCTTATTGCGCATTCTAATCAATAATAATGTTTTAAAAATATGCAGGATAACTTAATAAACGAATACACTATTAATTTAATTAAATCAAGAAAATTCAATAACATATATCAATTAAAATGCCTCTCAAGATAATCAGTATAGCTGCACATAAATTAGACAAACCAAATATTTAATTAACAGTCTAAATTGAAGTGGCCCTGGTAGCTTTTTGAAGCGCTATTTATTGTGGTGGCCGTAGAAGAATCGCCCTAGTAGCAGCGTCACTAGTATGGATTTCTTATATAATGTTAGTAAAAAACTTAATGAAAATTAAACTCTAATTGACATAAAGCCTACGACGGCCTTTTTTTTGAAGCACATCCCAGCCACGGTAACTGCTCCACCAATACAATGAAACACAACGCAAAGAGACAATGAACACAATAAGAGATTAGAAAAATTTCATTTGTTCCATCTAGGGGCGTAATGGTGTAGATCGATATTGTTTATTTCTGTCATCCACGTAAACCTGATGAAATCTGTGACCGCTGTAATTTGACATTTGATTAATATTGTTTGTCTTGAACTTAAGATTGGTGCCTGTACTTAGTCCTGAGTTCGTGGCTGATGAAACGTTCGACGCCATCTTGATGAAGAACAGGTACTGCATCTTACCCTGGTACTGCTCCTTGACCATCTTCTTGGGCACGTAAGTAAAATGTGATAGCTCGTACCACTAAGATAGCATGTGCAGTTCTCTCTGATTAGATTTTTCAGTTAGAAAAATCTTGTGAACGAGTATTATTTTTGCGTAACGCTTCCTGTTTCTCTGGTAAACTTTCATAGAAAATGTTAAAGTTTTTGATCTTGAAACCCCAAGGTAGAAAACAGCACGGTGTGAGCAAGACTTGAATTAATATTCGAAGCCTCCTAGTCTGAAGCGTTGTAGCTTCAACTTATTATAATATCTAATACCATTTTACTTTTATTCTTCATTGACCGAATAGAAAAGTGAGCTAATGCTTAAACTTAGTTTTAACGGCAAGGACAGATGAATATGAATGAGATGAATCAACAACTTTCGCCTATAAATTTGCACTACAATAAAAACATTGTTGGAATGAGCGACTGAAATTAGAGTACAGTATGAAAAAATATGAGAACCGAGTGGTGAAAATATTAAGAACGGAGTACTAGATCTAATTGAACATGAAGATTGAGAACGGAAAGGAGGAAAGATTTAAATGTTGAAAGTCATGCGGCGACATAAATTGGTACGAAGAGTAGGGCGTTATTAACACAGATCATCTGTCGGGTGTTTCATCAAAAATGTCGTGATTTGTAACTATAGAAATGAAATGCACTGCGTGACTACGAAGCACGCCAATAAGTGTTCGGCCATCAGTCAAGTAGTCAAATATAGGCGAGTGCATTGGAGCAATTCATTATTGTGCTCTATTTTAACCATGGGTGAGATTAGATTTCTAGCTATACTTATTGGGCTCTAACACAGAAATATGAACCCAGGATTCTTTTAGTTTTGTTCTCCGTTTCTTTCTTAATGATGATACAGTGAAGAAAAGCAAACATAATCAAGATATGATTCTCAAACCCTCACAATTAGAGGCATTTTAACTCAATATAGTATAGATTAGACATAGCAATCGTTTGAAAATTCTTCTTCGTTTCAGATTCGTGCCGGAGAAGCTACAATATTTGCTGCTGAGCATCTCAGGGCTCACAGAAGGGCTCTCGGAATTCAGAGGTCGACACCAGCGCGCATGAACACGTCCCTAAAATTATCATAATTTTATAAATTTTTGGAGCTCCCACTTTATTTTCTTCATATTTGATAATAGGATCGCATGTTTCAAGTTCTATTAAAAATCGTGGAGCAAATGCGTGCAGATTTCTTTCGGGGAATTGAAAAGGAACAAAGTTAAATTCTGTAATTTTTTTATTGGAGAATGTATATTCATTATCATTCAATTCTACAAGCGTAAAAATTAGTCTGTTTTCAAAGTGACTACTGATACACAATTAAATTTTGGCATTTACATATATTCAGTACTCAATGTTATACATATATTCACTACTTAATTGTACTTTTGCAACAATTACACCAGTGTTATCTCGGACTCGGAGTACCATTGTGATCAGTATTTACAATCTTAGCTCTTCATTGTTTAGGCTAGAAACAATAAAAATACTACTTTCCCTACATATTTCGCAAAAAATTATTTAATATTTTCATGAAGACCTGGCTAAACAATATGGCCATTGGGAATTGAAACTATTCAATATCATTGTGTCGTCAGAATAGTATTTTGTGATTGGTATGCAAACCAAGCACGCCAAATCCTGCAACCCAAACCAGATGAGCTTATCTGCAATATCCAGAATACTAGAATCAGAAATTAAACTGTATTGCCTTTAAATTTGCATTATAACTAAAAAATACTTATGTATCATAAAGCTTTCAACTGATATATTATTTTTATGCAAACGCTAAGCATGGACCCCTCGCAAGTCCCTTTTTTCAGCGTATTTTTTGAAAGGGTTTGTTTCTATCGTATTTTTTTAAAGATATTTCTTAATCTCAGGCTGAACTTTCTCACTGATTTACTTAGTCTTCTTCAGACCTCAGGTCTGCAATGAATCTAACTTTCAGCAAAGCAATGAGCTTTCAGTCTTAAGGAATTTCGGACGCTTTTTCAAATGGCTTGAATTGAATAAAAATGAGAGTGAAGTGTGTTGTTGCTATTACACAATGATCAAAGCACCCAAAAATGTCGAAAAAGGGGAAAGAATTCAAACATTTCACAGCAAGCTGCGTGCTCCTGGCACAACTCTTTCAGCGCAATGGGTTGGCTGGATTACACTCATGAGAGCTTCTCCAGTCTTCCCACGCAGTTCTGTCACTGTAAATGAAAAAAAGAGAGAAGAAGAAGAAAAAAATTCACAAAAATTGTTCATTCCGAAATACGGCACGTACAATGAACGCTGCAACTCTGTTTGCCCACAGTGGAGCTAATATCCGAAAATTGAATATACTAAACGTCTGAGAATGGTTATAAATAATATTCTGTTACATTTTAATTAGGAAAACCAAGTATTTTAACTCTCTGAAACTTTATTACTAACAAAAATTAAATACGGGAGCACTTAATTTATTCTAGTATTAGATACTGGTTTTCAGGAACCATTTTGAAGCATGACAATGGATGACCACAACCAGGGATGTACAGCCGTAGCAAAACCAATAATTTCTCAACAACTAGAACTAGACGCTTACCTAAGGCTCTTAGTTAAGCAAACGTTCTCTCACGGCTAAGAATTTACCCAAAATTGTGAAAAATTTTTACCCGGAGAGCAGGAGGAATTTCCTTCGAAATAAAGAAAAACTAACGAGTTTATCCCTACGATTGAATTTCAAATAAATAAAATTCTGTTACTTCTAAAATTGTTTAGAATTTTAAGACTTACATCGCTAATTTAAAGATCGCAAATTTAGTTGCTCCCAGTCTAAATCTCCAATTTAGAGATCTCTAATTTAGTTGCTCTCACTTTAAGTCTCTAATTTAGATGTTCTCTTTCATTGGTTCCATGCAGAAGATTGTGTTGTGTGTTAACACCGAAATATGTTTTTATGAACACAACACTCCAGTTGCAGCTCCCAAACACTTCGAGTGGAAGATTTAAGAGATAATATTGAGAA
>VCRD01003666.1:0-26977 GCA_006783055.1 Trinorchestia longiramus
CTCTTAGTAAGTCTCTAGGACGCCCCTTAGTAAGTCTCTAGGACGCCTCTTAGTCTCTAGGAAACCTCTTAGTAAGTCTCTAGGACGCCCCTTAGTAAGTCTCTAGGACGCCTCTTAGTCTCTAGGAAACCTCTTAGTAAGTCTCTAGGACGCCCCTTAGTAAGTCTCTAGGACGCCCCTTAGCAAGTCCCAAGGACTTCCCTTAGCAAGGCTTCATTCCTCCTGTAAATCACAGGCTTTAACACATCACACACAAACGTTAGCCAGCTCTCCATTGCGTTTCCATCACATGTATTTCACGAACAATAAACGAAAAAAGCTTTAGACAAAACTTGGACCGGAACAGGAAGCGGAGCTGCAAAGGAAGATCGCTAAGAAAAGGAAAAGTGTTGATCACAAACCAAAATAGGTTTTTTGAAATGTTCGGATTATTAATTTCTATGCTGGGAATAAGCTTCCATTTAATCAATGAGATCATCACAATAAACTAGCAATAGAAGACATCAATGAAAAGCACAACGAAATAGAAACAGGAGAATTTGAGTACAGGTTATGATATTTATCAAATCAATTCAGTCCGTTCGAAAGATAAGAGTATGAATAAAAATGAGTAATGCTTATGAACTTATAATAATTATCTGTTAATCAACCTGACGAGAGTAATCATGAGCTAACTAAGCAATTATTACATGTGATAATCATATTATAAGAACTGTGCAAAATATCTATACGGGGATATTTTAAATCATGAATGGAGACGTACTAAAGAAGGCTTACCCGTGTCCACATGGAGTATTCAATACATGTGATGTGTGGGTACTATATGTTTGATATATGGTTATGGTTGCAACAATGATTACTTGTAGCAGTAATGGTTACTTGTAGCAGTAATGGTTACTTGTAGCAGTAATGGTTACTTGTTGCGGTAATGATTACTTGTTGCGGTAATAATTACTTGTTGCGGTAATGATTACTTGTTGCAGTAATGGTTACTTGTTGCAGTAATGGTTAGTTTGCCCCCTGCATTCGAGCAAGATGTCTCAGACTCCCCTGCGCAGTAAAAATCAGGGAAATTAAGTGGAAAACAGAAATTGCTTTCATAAAACAAGCAATTGAAATTAACCAAAAATATCCTCACATAAATGTTTTGCGAGTAATTACACAAATTTTCGTTCTTTTCTCTATTTTGCTTCTATTGAAGCTACAAATGTGACAGGTTATTGTACACTGTGTTGTTGTGTACACTGAGTTGTTGTGTACACTGTGTTGTTGTGTACACTATGTTGTTGTGTACACTGTGTTATTGTGTACACTGTGTTGTTGTGTACACTGAGTTGTTGTGTACACTGAGTTGTTGTGTACACTGTGTTATTGTGTACACTGAGTTGTTGTGTACACTGTGTTGTTGTGTACACTGTGTTGTTGTGTACACTGTGTTGTTGTGTACACTGTGTTGTTTACACGGCATTTTACACGTTGTAAATTTCAAGGCCACTTCCACACAACGTCCCGCAAACGGAACTCATTTTACAATTTTTTACATTAGATACGCTGATTACTTAATATTTATTTTCCTCTAAATTTATGTAGGCTGTTTATTTTCCGAGGATTTTTTCCAAAAATAAGTTCACTATGAATTTTTGTACTGCTTTCTACTGAAATACAGACAACGAGACAGACAACGAGACAGACAACGAGACAGACAACGAGACAGACAACGAGACAGACAACGAGACAGCGTCACTGTTTCTCTGAGACTCGAGATGCTAGCACGGGAATTTCTCTGAAATTTACTTGAAATTGGTAACAAATTTGTCTGAAATTACTAGGAACTTACCAGGAATTCACTTCAAGTTCGCTTGAATTTAGGTTTAAACTTTTAAATAATCAAAATTATATAACGGGTGTGAAAAACTAAAATTGCTTCCCTGATAATATTCTTACATACATAAAATATTATTAATATATGCATATGAAATTAACTACTACTATTCTACTGCTACTATTCTATTGCGGCTCAAAAATACGCGTGCCATAAAAACTGATGGCAAATACTGTTGGAAAGATATTAAATAAAATAACATATAAGAACGCAATGCAATGTACCCGTGAATTTGGTAGATGATTTGTTTTTCACTAAGAATGCTGTCATTAAAGAAATACTCAATTAAAAAGTTTGCCATTTGTAAATATATATAAAACTATATATATTGCATTGCGCTCTTAAATGTAATTTTATTTAATATCTTTCCAACAGTATTTGCCATTATTTTTTATGGCACAGGTACACTAGTATATATTATAATATACCAGCCAGTACCCGTGGAAATTCCACGATTTAGATTTGACTAATTTGAAATTATTATAAAGATAAATACATTAAAGATTTACGACGAATTATTGTGTTTTAAATTAATACTTTTCATTAATATACACAGGACTCCCATTGCGCATCTTATCTAATGATAACATGGCCCAGATAGTACCCGTTAAAATTCCTTGATTCAAAAGTAAGAAAATTAAGGATCTGCGAAACAAATACATTTTTCAGTTTTACCCGTGGTACCATCAGAATCAGAAAATTTTTCTTGAATCCATACAGAACTTTCATTTTGTATCTTACCTAATGATAACATGGCCGTGTAAAAGAAAGCTAGTAACGGAACAAATGGCGTGTTTTATAGTGATCCGGCGCCTTTGGTATCCAGAAAACAATGCTTGTAATACATGCATACCCGTTCTGATTTCAGTTCAATAATTTTTCTTCAGAAATAGATAGGAATTAATGGGACGAGATACAGAAAGAGAGGGCGATACATGGTCGATTATATAGGTAGATTTATAATATTCTTGCCAATATCATGGATTTACTTGAGAAACTTCAAGTAATTTAGAGAGTCAAACAACTAATAAATAAACTTCAGTTTGCAATTCTGCTTCACAGTTTCGATAAACAATTAAATTTTCAACCCAAAATACAATCCACCCAAAAATTTGTTGGTAAGCAGAAAAATATTTGCAGTATCACACGAGATCAATGAACGCGCACGTGCGTTGAACCTTGCTAGTGTTGCATGTGACGTGTTGCTGTAAGCTGTATAATTTGCACATGATGCACCACTTTAAATGCTTCTAGAAATCACCTTCCATTGTGCTCAACAATACTGCATACATATAAGACACTTAAACTGGCGCAGTTTCGGGACACATTACACTTGAAAATTCAATAAAATCACTTTTAGGAGCAGTTTTAAGCCACTGAAAAAAAAGCAAGCACTTTAGGTGAAGACTTCTTTCTGTCATGTTCCTGTTGCACTATGACATGTCACTTCTCATTGTTTAACACACACTCCATCACCTGGCTAGTGCACCACCTGAGCACCACGCAACAGCACCGGCCACAGGAACCTAACCCACGCCCCGCTACGTCTCTCTGCATTCTGCGACCGCACGACCCAGAGCAGCGAGGTGTCTCAGGCAGGCCGGGGGACGAGGCAGGGGGGCTGCGGTTGTTATGTTGCCAGAAGTCACCACAAGCGCAGCTCTCGGTTTTCTTCGGTTGCGTTTTCGTTGAACAAGACGAAGCTATTTGAGCTTCAGTTGCAGATGGCTTATCTATGCACTGTAGTAGTTGTAGACTAGCAGTTTAATTTTGAAGTTTTTCACGAGGTGTCTTATTATGTACACGATCCATCGGTTGACGGGCCTCCGAAGTGGACGCCGGAGCAGGTTGAGGCCTTACAAGCAACTGCGCGTTATGAAACCTATGAGTAAATTTCTCCTGAAGAATCGCAAGCTGTTCCGGGGATTTACGAAGCCTGGAGACTACCTGCTCCTCCACCTCCTCCTCCTCCTCCACTAGGGCCGCCTCCTTCATCTCTTCCACCTCCTTGCACTTGTTATCAGCGAACAGGAATGTATGACGCTGTTACCGCTCTCATTCTCAAAGAATTTCACTTGCTGGAAGCGCATTTATGCAGGTGACTCAAAACAGACGTTACTTCCAGCCACAATTTCAAAATCTCTTACACATTTGTACGTGTCTTAAAAGCCACATAGAGTCAAGATCAAAATATTTGTTCGCGAAACGAAAACAATTAAACAAACGGCATAATATACACTTTTCGAAAATAAAAATAGTTTGTGTTCTTTATCTTATTTGACTTCTATAAAAGCTGGAAATGTAATACATTATTTTTCCGTAGCATGTATAAAGCAAGAATACTTATGGTAGACTGCAGAACATCTCCATGTTCTCAATATACCTGTCAAACATCAGGGTGACTCGGCTGCCTAAATTTTAAACTTTGCTGTGTCCTAGTCTAGATCGCGTACGAGCTTGAAGTTGTTTTATGATTTCCATGATATGTAACTTTTGGTGAGATGGTGTATTTCCATGTACCATTTCTTTCACCATAACGAGTATTGCAACTTCCAGGCCCATTTTTTAGAAGCAAACAATAGAAGCAAAACAGAGAAAAGTTTTATTTTCAATAAATAACATGACTATGTTTTGTTTCATTTCGTTTACTCTTGTTTCGTGAATGCATTATTCGTTCTTCACTCTTTTAAAGACTTGTGTCTTAATTAAGATGGCCTTCAGGAGCCTTCCCTCTGATTAAGGATGCGCAAATAGACTTGCGTTCCTTAAACATGGAGGCTGTCGACGGTCTTGCTGTCTGTGTGCAAGATTTACTGAAGAAGGCAACGCGGAAACTGCACCGCGACTCCTTACTGTTCCTATTACTTATTGATCTTGATAGCTGAAGGTTGTACGTTGAATTATTCCTCGCTTAATCATTTAGCTGCACACAGAAATGTTAAATAACTATATTTTTCTCGGGTTCTCCGTGTGGTACTGCGATCTACCTTCATTTATTTACCCTCATTGCCCTCACATATTCTCGTTACCCTCCCTTCCATGAGTTACTCTCACTCTTCTTTGTTAAACTCTCCCCTACATTACCCACTCTCCAAATAGTTACCAGCTCTCCCTTCTTCTTTCCCCTTAGTTACCCTCATTCCCATCAATTTCCTTCACTCTCTTCAACTCAGTTACTTCCCTTCCCTAGTTCCCTTCAGTTTTTTAAGTCTCCTCAGTTACCCTCACATCTCTCAATTACCTTCACTTCTCTCAGTTACCCTCACTTCCATTAATTACCCTCACATCTCTTATCTTCTATATTTCCAGGTCCCCTCACTCCCACAGTTCCCTCTTGATCAGATCGCATAGCCTGGATTTGAAGGATCACTCGGAAAGTCATTACAGAGGGTAGGAGGTAGAGGGTCTGACAACCCCCTCTGAATCTCCAGTTCAGCACTCCTCTGCCCTCAATAAGAAGTCAGTTAACATTTGCCTGTAGACTCGACTGAGCAACTCAGTCAAGCAGCAGCTGCTGAGCAGAGGCAGCTCCAGACCATGCGTTACACGTCAAATCTTCATTGAGAAAAAGCCTAATTTTGTGAGAACATCAAGTCTAATGTGTGTTCAAAAAATGCATGATTTTTTAATAGTTTAATCTGCTTTGCGATCTGAATTTTTAGTTGACTTCTTGATTGAGAATTTGGACTTACGATATTTATTACATAAATTTACCATATTTATTACACAACGTTATCACATTTATTACACAAATTCATGACATTTATTGTACAAATTTACGACCGTGCAGTCGTAATTACAAAGTAATTAGCGTCTACGACGAAAATTAAAGTTTCTTGTAATATCGACACCCTTTTTAGAATATAGCCGTACGGTCGCTGCAGGACCTAATAAGGATGCCCCTTAACCCCCCTCCCCCCTCCTCCCCATTCTCTTCCCCTTGTTAGCTCCCCACCTCCTCCTATTCCCATTACCCCTGTTGAACACGAAAGTAAAATCCGAGCGAGAGTTTACTGGAGGCTGGCGTACGCCGTCCGTGGATTTTTTTCTGGGTTTGTCGTGTTTTCAGGCGCTTTACACGTTGACTCCGAAGTGGTACGTATGTGGACCACTTAGGTTAGGTTCTGTAATTTTTTTAGATCCTTCTAGTGACTATGCGTACGAAGTGAAGATTTACACCGGTCAGACAATCGGAGGCAACGTGTTAACCTTCCAAAATCTGACCTGCCTTACCTAGTATTCAAAAACCTACCCAATCTAATATGAAACTTTGCATGTTGCTGGATTACTGAGCGTCATGGATCAGATGGATTGTCTTCATACCTCGATGTCTTATCTGTTACAGCCTGCTTTTCCATCATGCATGCGATGAACGCGTCTTACTTTTCTATGCAAAACTTTGAGTCATTTTGAACAAATTTAAAAACGTAAGTTAGTTGTGAATGATCAACTCCAGTGTATCCCATTATTATGGCCACCGAAAACAAACTAACGCAACTAAAAAATTGATTTTAATTCATACGGTAGATACTATAATTAGAAATCAAAACTCAATTTTTGACTTGCGTCAATTTATTTCCGGCCCTATACGGCTGAGACACCCTGACTATGAATCAGGTGAAATGCAGAAGTTTAGGAAGTTGAGTTCAGGATCAAGAATCTTAAGAAATACCCGGCCACTTCTAAATACTTAGTTTCGTAGCAATTTCACACTCCAGACAATTATATACAAATGAATAATACTTTTTAACTGTACGTGTTGGAATCTGTAATGCTGGACATAATGTTGAAGAGATCTACAATGCAGGGCATAATGATGATAATAAGTACAGCATACGGTAAGAATCTTCTTACTTGTCTGCCTGATTTGAAGGTTAGGTACATAAGCATGAGCGTGCATAACCATGAACAGGTATAAGAATAATTATGCATAAAACACGCATCTGTTCACCCAAAACTCTTAAGAAGAAGCAATGCAGAAAGCTTACTTGCCAGAACACGTAACTTGAAATACAGGTAAAGTGCTTATAAAATACTGGTAAAAATACAGGTAAAATCACAAGCAATAATCCAGGCAGTAATACAAGTATTAATAAAGGTAGTAATGCAAGTAGTAATACAAGTGGTAATACAGGTAGTAATAGAAGAAAATATGGAAGCAGGAACGAGTAATTTGGTCCATTCCTGAATTCTTGTGAAGGTCACACACTTAAAGGTAGAAAAACTGGTAAATAACAGTAAACAGGTAGAAAAAAAAGGTAAATAACAGGTAGAGAAACAGGTAGAGAAACAGGTAGAGAAACAGGTAGAGAAACAGGTAGAGAAACAGGTAGAGAAACAGGTAGAGAAACAGGTAGAGAAACAGGTAGAGAAACAGGTAGAGAAACAGGTAGAGAAACAGGTAGAGAAACAGGTAGAGAAACAGGTAGAGAAACAGGTAGAAAAGCAAGTGGACAAAAAATAGAAAAAAAGATAGAAAGACAGATACATAAGCAAACAGATAAACGGGTGGATAAATAAAAACAACTGTAGGTAAAAGTACACCTCGAAATCCTGGTAGAAGTAAAGGGACTTGTTGCCTAATAAAGTGCTAGATACAGTGACCACTAGTTACTGTGAACACTAGTTACTGTGAACATTAGTTACAGTAAACACTGGTTACAGAAAACACCGGTTACAGTAAACACTGTTTACAGTGAACACTAGTTACACTAGACACTAGTTACAGTACACACTAGCACAGTATGTACTCGTTACACTGGAATGCTGACACTGTATCGTCTCGTATAAAATAGAAAATATGCTGGCCTCTTAATAACTAGGGTCACTTAACAAGAAATATCTTAATGTAATATGTTTTTAACAAATATTTTCTTGACATATCCTAAACATAATATCCTCTTTTCAAACAATTAAGTATTTTTTGACATCAAATCGTAAACATATCGTAAATACAATACCTTATATATATGATCTTCAATGTAATATTTTGAACATAATACGTGAAACATTTTTTAAACATAATATCCTATTTTACGAAATTGCGTCTGTCATTGGTAGGTCAGTTTGAAGACCAATAGAACATAAAGATCAAGCTTTGTTTTGTAAACCAGCTCTGATCTATGAACGCCTAAAAATATTCGCTTGCATGTACATTTACATTAAGGGAAATTCAAGCATCCTTCTATTTTGTGTATTTTACCCCAGATTGGTCGACTGCCAAGCATCCTGGCTTACGATGAAGCAACACTGGGGTCGAATCCCGTAGTCGTTTTGTTCTGTATGTGCCTGATCATACACGGACGAGAAACATGTTCACTATACTACAACACTGGACGTCCGGAGTACAACTAAACGATCACGGTCATCAAAACGCTCCTACGAGCCTTCACTTCAAGTGGCATCACAGAGGACGAGGATTTCGTATGGAGCATCATCACTACTTTTAACATCCTAGCTGTAAGAACTGAAAATCCATTGTAGCTTTATTCCATACAAATTTAGAAATAAAGCTTCTTTCTTTCTTTCTTTCGTACATATTTTTCTCATACATCTCCAACTAGTTCTTATTTATGAGGTGCAGCACATATGTGGGCCTACTACAACACTGAAAGTGTGTTGTAAAATCTTGCTTCTATTCAATTTGATATCAAAATGACTTAACATCAATGTTAACTTGGTATCTTTATCGGTATTTCTAGGATAATTCACGTGCAAAAATTGGAAAAAATGGCACCACTGAAGTAATCATTGATGTGCTTGACATGATGTGTATGTCTCTAACCTCACAATCATCTTTGTGAGGTGACAAAGGCAATAAAAAAAGAGATAAACATTCATACTGAGGCCTTCATAACAGAGCACGCCTGTGTCTGAGACGCAAAACATATTCGTAATAAACAACCATCAAAGTCATGCATGAGGTGGACGAGGATGTACTTTGTCACGCCCTATCTGTTGGTGCGTGTTCGAGTCAATTTAACCATACATACGCAACTGTTAGCGCGGCTGCTGCTTGCAATTTTTAAGTGTTATACTGCTGATTAGATCCGCTCATCAAAACTTTACAGTTCAAGACAGTGCCGACCAATCGTGTTCTGCAAGTGGCTAAAGAAGAGGCAATTTGAAGCATCACCATTGACTGTATAGGTATTTTGTACAAAGCAGTGGGGGACATTACTATACTCCCTCCATCTAACGCTCATTGATTTAAAACATCAAAATTGAACTGCATTTTTTGTTCAATTAATAGTTGAATGGTAAACAAATTTGAATGAGTTATAACAGCACGAGGAACAAATCTGCCTTTGGAAATAAGTTTAGGAAATTAAAATGAACCAGAAATTTTACTGATTTATAAAAATGATATATTGCTATATTGAAACATTGCACGATGATGCGCCGGACAACACTCCTCAACCCTCCAATTGCTCCAGTGTTTACTCAGCTAATATTGCTCAGGCTTATAATACGGCAGGGATTATCAATGAAAAATTCAAGTAATTGGCCCAATTGAAATGTCTTCTGCGTTTGAACCAGACTCTCAAAAGAGATGAAAATTAAAGAGTAAAAACAGTCCACCTGTAGTTATAGTCAATACATCAATGTGTATTGATTTTAAAAAATACCTTCAATATATATATTAATTCAGTTCATAATTTCTATACTAAACATGCTAATAATTAAATTAGGCTATTGAATCTCTAGTTAACATGAGCCTACAGTCTATGACACACAGTATATGCATGCAGTACAAGCTCGTGTAGTCGTGTATGAGTTCTATGATATCTTAAGTCCAGGTATGACCATAATGCTAACACAAAGGGTTGTTAGAGACACAAAAATATGGGAATAAACATTTACGAAATGCTGTATTCAGCTGTGACAAACTCAACGACTTTCAGACACGCCTCTGGCATACTAAGCAGTAGAGCAGCTCACTGCAGTGACTGCTACAATCATTGTGGCATCACCTTCTTCAGATCTGCTGTTGATATAACGACGGCTTGTTAATAAACACTAGATATAATAGTCAGTTTATTGCAGCCAGTTGATATACTGGCCAGTTTAATGTAGCTAGTTGATATAATAGCCAGTTGATTACAGCCAGTTGATATAATGACCAGTTTATTACAGCCAGACTGATATGATGGCTAGTTTATTACAGCCGTTGATATAATGGCCAGTTGATCATGGCCATATCTGATGAGCTGCCAGGAAGAATCTCCCTCTCGTGACTACTTGGCTCGCAACCTCAGCAGAACTGCATGAGCTCAGCCCTTCAAATCACGATGGGTTAAAAAGACAACATAATAAGAACAAAGAAAAAATCCCAACTCAACCATGCCCCGAAGCCTTGTGAATAGTCATCTTGAACTTGACATTGAGACTCGACTGTCTGATGTAACCTTGGAAGGAGGAAGAGAACTAAGTCGTAACTGCAGCTATCCGAGAGCCTCTTTCGTAAGAGCAACTCTCATTCTCATTCACTGAGTCACTTCCATATTCACTGGTAGCTCATGTAAGCAACCAGTAGTGGAAAAATCAGTTCTCAATGAATTAATTTGTGATCCTAAAGATTCTTAACACAAAGAGAACGCACCCAAATTGAGGCGTTCGACTAACATTGTTGATGCAACTCATTTTAGGCAAAATCGTGGCCCGAATGGCGCCACTTATTCAATTATCTCTGTTTGAACTCTTACGTACACTTTGTTATTAAGAAATATTTCTCCGAGTACTCGCGAGATGTACAATATCACATGAATAAATAGGAATGACGACCAATGAGTTCGCTCTGTAGCTCATAAGGCGGTGTGTGGCAACGATTTTAACCTTGCACTTGCACCTCCAATGAGCGACCTTGACTCGGCACAGCCTCCCTAGCTGCACCCGCATCCTCTGAGGTTGTCCACTTCCACGTGCTTTGCTTGTATCCTTGAATACAGAGCTCCCATTCGTAAGGTGTTTGATAAGCAAGAGTTTAAAGTGCGGTCATCTTCTCTGGAATGTAGACAGAATTTATTTTCTTGAGCCGTGTTTGCATTCTTTGACATGAGGGTGATGTCAGAGGCAGATGGGGTACTCCAACTCTTCTGCTGCGCACGATTTTTTATGAATGATTAGCTCGACATTAAAATTCCTTCGACTGTTATGACTAATTTACACAGATGAAGGTGAGTGCTTGTAAGAATAAAAACTCACTCATGAATAGGAATGAAAAATCCTGAAATTGTTGTCACCTTCAAAATAGTAAGAAGCAGAATTTTCACTCATGAAATTCATCCTTCCTGGAAATTTCCTTCCTGCCCAGGTAAAACAGAAAACATTTATTGCAGATTTCCTTAAGCAACACATGTTAATGAGCTTCAACGGCTTCCTACAAGAAAATAATAAAGACATCTGTGGTCGAGTGGTGAGCTCGACGCTTTTGATGTACGAGTACCGGGTTCATCAAGAATATCTAGCGCCCCTACGAGCCTTTATCCCAAGTCGCACTAAGGAGATGCGGAACAATCGCTGGTAGCAACGTCATATGCATGAAAAAGTTTTACTTGCACGCTTTGTTACAATACATGAAGTGTTTCATACATCAGAATAAGATTTTTTACATTGTAATTTTATGTTAAAACACTTGAAGTTCTGTTTCTTCCTTGCTGCAGGAAGATGGCATCAACGGGACAGTTTTACAGTATGTTTTTGTAAAACGTTAACAAACCTAAACATCATCATTACACGCTGAATAATGATACAACATTTCAGAAGCAGACTGTGCTTTGGGCTTGGGGCAAAAGCCATCCTAACATACATTAGGTACGTTGGTCTGTATTAAAACTAGAAGTCAGTTCCATTAAATATGAAATGGAATGTCTTTCAATATGAAGCTCAAGTATGGTTTTTAGGAATGTCAGGATATTACATGAATGAGCATGCAATAAGTATTGTATATATATTTTGCTGTATTCTGCAATAGCTACAGTGGAAATTAAAACAGAGTCCTCAGCCCAAATGGAGACTCAGCCCAATACAAAAACATGAATAACATCAGTCACTACAAATTTCTGAGTTATAGAAATTCATAAGTAAGAAAAAGTGGCCTCACCTGACAGGCCCATTCAATCTTTATGCTATACATTTTTGTTGGTTTCCTTATGCTAAAAAATCATTCATAAGCACGGCTCAAAGAAAATCAACAGCGCTGACTATCAAATGCTCTCTTTGGTCGGAAACAGTTGGTGCAACTCTTGGTGTTGATCAGAAACAGTTGATGCTCAGTGAAAAAGTACAAGAAACAAAGATAGAGAATGAATTTCCCGAATGTTTTTCGGGACATGAATGCAGAAATATTTTCTCGACTGCACCAACTGAGGAAGAACCTCCTTATCCAAACTTTTGTCTACGGTCATTTTGCGTAATTTTTGATGAAGTTTATTTCTTTAGTACAGAACATGTCCTATGTCATGCATGGGGTTATGTAAAGCACAGAAACACACAATGTATCAAAGATGTGTCCTACATAACTGCGTCCCAAGTGTGCCCTAATTGTATCTTGTGCGTGTCACAAATGTGCCATAACCGTGTCTCAAGTGTGCCCTACAACTCACCAGTGTGTGTCACAGAAATGCGTTCGAAGTGTTTTTAGTGCGCTGTATGTGTTCTGCTCACTAAAACAGGTTTAGGTTTACTTACGGTGTGCCTCATGTAAATTGCGTGCTGAAATATTCAACTTAAATCAGTAAAATGATCGAAAACTGATATAAATACAGAATTAAAAGCATAAATACTAAGATATATAAAAACAGTCCCTACAGGGGAATTACCGCTCAAGTGTTGAATGCTAAAGAGAATTACAACACCAAAGTCCTAAACTCCGCAGCTCACATCAGCCTCAGCTCTCACAATCACTCGCTTTACTTGATTGCGATTACATCGTGATTTAAACCACTTTCGTGTGAGTTAATTGATACCCCAGTAAATTCCATTGTTTCTCTCCTCTTATCATTATTATCCGTATTTTTTCTTGCCGTCGATTAGTATTTTAATTATCCTTGAAGCCTCAAATAGACTTAAACTCATGCGAGAAGAATTAATAAAAAATCTCTTTGATATTTTCTTCAGATTCAAAGCAAGTAAGTGACTGCCTTGAAACTGAAAGTTGTGTGTTGCTGCTGCAGAAGCAGTTGCCTCCTGTCCTCGCTGCAGCAGAGCAGCTCTGCAGCGTCTGCACAACACAAGAAATTCCATCAATTAAATAAAGAGACCAGGATGTCCTTGACGAGACAAACCCGCCTGACACGGCCTCTTGCTCCTAAATGCTGGGTGGTACGTTGGTGAGGTGGTGGTTGGGCCCTTCAGGGTTGAGTACTTAATGATTGGGCACTTGGTTGTTGGAAACTTGGTGGCAGGGTCCTTGGTGGTTGGGCACTTCTTCGTTGGGCCCTTAGTGGTTAGGGACTTGATTTTTTGGCACTGAATGGTTTGCACTTGATAATATTTTATCGCGACGAAACTTCACTGAAGCCCAATTTAACATTTTGGTAAATGAAGAATTTGTGTATTTTTTCTATTGAGTGTTGAATAAACCAATCAAACTTTCTCATTAAAATAGAGCTAACGTCTTCAATCACGACCTCAAAACTTTGTAATAATTTGTTTTTCAACCATTTACAATTGATGGGACAGGTAATTACGAATACGAATATTCTCCGCATACCTAGATACACAACGATTAAAAACCATTCATAGGTGAACGTTAAGCATCTGTTGAAGCGGACCAGAAAACAGCATGGTTGTGTACCAAGAGGCTGATGAAGTAACAATAGAATGAAATAGCTCACCTGTGAACAGGTGACGTGAGGGTAACAGGGTACATTTGAATTTCTGTCTGGTTATTTAATGAGTATTGGAGTATACCACGAGGTTAGTAGATCTAGTATTTCAATTGACTGTACAGGTCAAACATCTCTTCTGTGGCGCAAAGCATTTTGCGAGAGCTTGTATCCTAGATGTTCAAAACACTGCCAGTTGTGCCCTGAAGCTGATCAGTCGTTTACCTCAATGAGCTTGTATCCTAGATACTCAAAATACTGCCAGTTGTGCCCTGAAGCTGATCAGTCGTTTACCTCAATGAGCTTGTATCCTAGATACTCAAAATACTGCCAGTTGTGCCCTGAAGCTGATCAGTCGTTTACCGCAATGAGCGTTTATCCTAGATACTCAAAATACTGCCAGTTGTGTCCTGAAGCTGATCAGTCTTACAAGTTTAGCTGGTGCAAAGACTTTTTCCAGTGATACTGTTGAGTGCCGTGATGCTGCAAGGCTACCTGAAGGTTCTTAATGTGTACACAGTAAATATCCTTTGTACCCTGTATGTCTCTTCTGTTTTAGAACACACGTTCCAATTCGTATTTCACTATTTTCGTGACAGCCCACACATTCCAGCTCAAACTTCACCTTCAGTCCAGTATACACGTTCCAGCCTACATATACCCGCTAGAACTTCACCTTCGTTCCAACACACACGTTCCAGCACACACGTACCCGCTGGAACTTCACCTTCGGTCCAGCAGTAATGGCTAAGCAAGTGGAAGGCGTGGTAAGTTCTTCAGAAGCACGGACGGACGGACAAGGTCTTTCAGGCTTTACTCTTCAGTTTGTTGGGCAGTCCTTTTTGTTTTTATTCTTTTTTTTGTTCTGGTGCTTCTTCCTTCTACATGACTTAATTCTTTTTCAAGGCAAGGGCGAGCGGTCTGGAGAAGCCAACCCTTTATCTGAATTGGCCTCTGGGCTTCACGCAACTGTCTGCTCACTAGTGGATTGAGCAGAACAAATCTTTTGCTATTTCTGTCGAAACGCTGAACTTCATACCTTTTCAATAATAATTGCTTTATTTGAATTTCATTTTTTTCTTTTATAATACTTGATTACTAATACTTATGAGTTTAATGACTAATAATGACATCAAAATACCCACTCACGAACAGCCATTTTGGTGATGGTGGTTTGAATGCCATATTGGTGATGGTATCTTGAGTGCCATATTTGTATTGGTGTCTCAAGTACCACACAGTTACTCATAATGGTATTCTACAGTACTCCACTTAAAAATATTATTTTTGCATTTTTTTGGACAGCTATGTGCTTGTAAACCCCCATGTTACTTTTTAAGTTCAATGGAGTAAATAGAACAGCTTCAGTTTGTGGTTGGGAACCATGGCTGGGTCACAACCGGAATTGTCAGAAAAGACAGCTCCAAGTTGTTGCTATAACCGTTTGGTTGCATTAAGGAAATCGGAGTTCAATTTTGTAGGGAATATTTCACGTCAGTTTCGACAGCCTAACAGTAAATCTTTAATTTAACTTTGGTTCAATTTTGGTATCAATCTTCATATCACTCTGCCACTGAAGGATGAATGCGTGTATGTGCATGTATACGTTCAAGCTGAACAGCAGCAAGTACTTGCACTGATCAACGAACAAACTCAAAGTTTTACGCATGCACGTACTTAAAAAAGTTTAGTATGCATTATGCTAAACTGGTCCCATTGCTACCTACATCGTCCCTCCTCCAAGAATTCATAAGCGCAGAGAACGTTAACAAAATGAATCGTATTTGTTCAGAGGCGTTGTCAATATCAGTTCTGTGATCAGTCTTGTGAACACTAAGTGCAGATCATCAGTAACGCAGACGCAGTAAAACATGCATCACGGTACTTCATTCTACGCTTCTATTCTTTTAAAAATCGTGCATGCAAAAATTGTTCATTAATATTTTTAGAGGGTATAATCGAGTAATTTTGCTCATGATGCTGGTTAATTCTTAAAAGATTGTGATAATACATTCTAAACTTAAGGGCCTTATGTTCTCCTTCAACATACTCAAAATAGCTGCCTATAAAGCGACAACAAACCGCCTGGTATCACGTAGCGCGCGCTAGAAAAGCCTGACATCACTGCATGAGTTTTCGTAATGGTGTCTGCTCCTCTGTTCTTACATATATTTTGTCTGTTCTTACATATCTCACATGTATGAGGAGTGAAAACAATGAATATGACCTGACAAGATAAGAATCATTGCCTATTATTTATAAAAAACCAGCAAAAGTGAAAGCAACATCAAAGTACGTCACATGCACAAGCCGAGCTTGTGCATGTGACGTAGACTTAATAGACTCTCACCGGCGGGATGTTATCGGGAATGCAAGCGGTGTAACTCAATCTTATATAATTCAAAGCAGTAATACGGAGACTGATGTAATCAGTACTGGGTTAACTCAAAACGATATAATTCAAACTGGAATAACTTGAACTGGCATGATTCAAAAGCTGGCAAACTTTAAACTGTTTTAATTAAACTGGTACAATTCAAATTGATATACCTCAAACTAACACAATTCAAACTGGTGCAATTCAAGCCGTTGTGCTTGAGTGCGCAACATCCCGGCCACCACACCTGCAGCAACCGCTGGACACAAACTGGGCAGAACAGTTATGAAGCAGTTAACAGTTAGAAGTTTCCTGTGAACAAACTAGTTTTACGTGTATATTATGTACCTAGGGATGCATGTCATTCACATATATTTTACTGCAACATACCATCTACTGTACTTTGTTGGGTGATGTTGCCTAGTGTTGGTAACACCTATCTTCCAGCTTTCCTCCACCTGTCCCTAAACTCTCCCCCACTTGTCCCCCATTTGTCCCCAAACTGTCCAACGCCTGTCCCCCCTGTCACCCACCTGTCCCCCATCTGTCCCCCACCTGTCCCTTACTTGTCCCCCAGTTATTCCCCACTTGTCCCACCTGCAGCACCTCGTCATCACCAGGATGTAGCTGACGATGATATCAGTGAGACATCGAGTGCCGCTGACGAGCATCAGGCATCGATGACGAGCATCAGGCATCGCTGACGAGCATCAGTTGCAATTTATTTCTTCACCTGAAAATGATAAGTTTTGAATTGTGCAACTCACGCATGATGCTGGTCAGTCGTGCTCGTCAGGTGTACTCGTCAGTCGTACTAGTCAGCTGTGCTCGTCAGTCGTGCTCGTCAGGTGTACTCGTCAGTCGTGCTGGTCAGCTGTGTTCGTCAGGTATACTCGTCAGTTGTACTGGTCAGCTGTGCTCGTCAGTCGTACTCGTCAGTCGTGCTGGTCAGTCGTGCTCGTCAACAAAAGGAACCAGAGTAGGCTGTCAAACATCACTTCAATTTACTATCGCAAGTCTATTTTATGACGTTTGACGTCTTCTAACGTTTTTGCAGGACGACCTTGTGGTGAACATGCGGTGCCCTTCAACAATCCTAACCACGCCCCTGCTGACGCCCTCCCTGGTCATCTTGGAATCAAAGGAAAAACCATTAGCAAAATTCTGCTATATCCTTCCTCCCCTGATCACTGAAGTATACTTGTATTTCACATTAAAATACGACGCGTGGATTACGAGTCTTTGTAGTACTTTTTTCTACCAACGACCACGTGGGAAAATCTGGACTAAATCTTCGGCGTATCTCAACTCAGCTAAAAAACTTATTTCTTCTCTACGCAATCATCTATTTTCAGGACGAAATTTCCTGCAACAAATTCATGGTAACAATACTGAATCATTAAAAACATCCCTTGCCAAGTTTGTTTCCATAAACAAAAATGTATATTTTTTCGCATGGGACGCACCGGTGGGTCACATCGCAGCAAATGTGCCAAGTTTTAAAAATGAATTCTGAATAAAAAGCAGATCCTCAATGAACAACAGCGTGAAACACAGCTGCCCAACTCTCTGCACCACATACTTCATCACACTTTTACCCTGCACCACACACCTGATCATCGCACAATTTATTCTTGACGATATCGTTGCTCTCAATAATATTATGATCCTTAAAATACTAAAATGTATACAACATTAATTTCGTTATTAATATTCTGTTACTTTATAACGTTATTGTTATTCATCATGTTATATATGCATTCATATTATTGGTCTCAATATTACATAATTTTACTCTCATTAAACGATTGATGCGTACCTGAGAAGCTCGTCTCATTCACGTCCTGGAGCTGAACAAATGCAAGGAAAGATTGAAGCGTTTGCAAGGTGAACTTCCCTGGATGCTTCATCATGCAAGACGGAGCTCCTGCTCACACCACACACAGCTCTTGCTCACGCCAAACACAGCTTCACAACTGTCAGCACAGTGTGATTTCTAATGTTCGTATTAAAATCAATACTCACTGTAACACCGCCATTTAATACATCACCATTTTGTACACTAAAGCACCATCGTATATCCAAATCCACGCCTCATTCCCTGCAAGCAGTTCACCTTCCTGTTTTCAGTTCACAACTTCGACCGATTCCTCAACAAGAAAACTTCAGCACTTGACTAAACTATTCATTTTAAACTCTTTGCAAAGTCTTGAAAATGTCTTACCTCTTCTCCTGTGATTCAAAGATTTGGTAGTGAAGTCACACACGTAGTATTCCTCGTCATCCCGCGTCATCCCTCGTCATCCCGCGTCATCCCTCGTCCTTCATCATCCTCTCTTGTCATCCCTCTTCACCCTGGTCATCCTTCATTTCCTCTTGTCATCCCTCATCCCCCTTGTCGCCCCTCGCTAGTGTCTCAGGAACGAAAATAAGAGTAAGCATCGCAGCTCCCATATCAAAGAGAGAAGATGCGCTTCATGGTCAGTTTTACGATCCATTTTGCAGGTGAGCTAGTTTTTGTGTGGCATCCTCGATGTCCTCTGTGCTGATCGCCTGGGTATGTCCTTCATTTGGGTCTTCTGATGGACTGGGTCTTCTGATGGACTGGGTCTTCTGGTGGACTGGGTCTTCTGATGGACTGGGTCTTCTGGTGGACTGGGTCTTCTGATGGACTGGGTCTTCTGGTGGACTGGGTCTTCTGATGAACTGGGTCTTCTGATGATCTTAGCCTTCAAATGGTTTGGATCTGATGGTCTGGGTCTGGTGGTCTGACTCTTCTTATGACCTGGGTCTTGTGATGGTCTGGATCTTGTGATGGTTTAGGTAGTCTGATGGTCTGACCACATTTTCCATGTGTCCACCGTAGCATTAGTCACATTTGTCTATCTGTCCACGTCAGCAGCCAGCCATCAGATGAGCCTCCACCTTCAGATTCACAGCATCTCAACTTCATCAATTTGAGGCGTAGAGATGAGGCGTTTAGCAGAAGTCCACTGTTTTATCACAAGTTCTCAGAAATTTGTCGGGTCATATTGGTCATTATCGTGGAAAATAAAGCTGTTTACATAGTCAGGGGACAGACACACAGACACACAGACACACAACACATATGCATAGTCGAACAGATACTCAACTACACTAGCACACGGACACACAGATACAGACACAAATGTGCACAAACACACAGACACACCTAAGACCTTAGTTCGCTTGTCTGTATCACGTGTTGGAGTGCGTATATGCTTGTTTATTTGTTCGTATGTTTATTTGGTGTTTTTTTTTATTGTTTGTACGTCAGTTCGCTCCCGTATTTACCTGCATGTTGTAACTTTATTTGTTAGTATGCAAGTTTATTTATTTGTTTGTGCTTATTCTTATTTGATTGTATGTTTGTGCATAAGCTTCCAATCTAATTAGAATATTTGTTACTGAGTTTGCTCCTATGTTTGGTTGCACACTCAATCATGTAGTCATATAAATGTTGCTTGTTCACTTGTATATTGATAGAGTATTCATACAATGAATAAAGATACAGTCAACTTAGCTTTTATTTCGGAACAATCGCAAACAACAAGTTTTTTCACCCACGTTACAATAGAAATGCCAAAAAAAACAACATAGCTCGAAACCAACGCAGCTCGCAGCAACTCGCTGTGTTAATTTAACGTAACTGTGGCATGAAGTTGCCCCAAATGCCAGGCTTAAGAGGTAGACGTGGACGTGGTAAACGCACCTAAATCGTGGCAGTAATTATTAGCTAACCTCAACTTGGATGCAGCAAATGTCATACCACACCTAATTTTATCGCAGCATTTATGTAACATTTTCTGGCGCATGGATTACTTTAAACAGCCCGCGGGTGTAAAACAACATATTTCATGTAGGCAGAGTTAGAAGTATCGTGTGGGGCCTATATTAAGGACATCCTCAGGGTATTTTCAGCGTATCTTCAGCTAATTTTCATTGCATCATCAGGATTGTTCCGAAAATATTTTCACAGTAGTTTCAAAGCATTTAGAATATTTATTTTAGACTGGACAATTTCCTAAAATAGAGAATATAAGTTCATATCAGAGCACAACTAGCAGTATTTCGAGTATCTAGGATACAAGCTCATTGAGGTAAACGACTGATCAGCTTCAGGGCACAACTGGCAGTATTTTGAGTATCTAGGATACAAGTTCATTGAGGTAAACGACTGATCAGCTTCAGGGCACAACTGGCAGTATTTTGAGTATCTAGGATACAAGCTCATTAAGGTAAACGACTGATCAGCTTCAGGGCACAACTGGCAGTATTTTGAGTATCTAGGATACAAGTTCATTGAGGTAAACGACTGATCAGCTTCAGGGCACAACTGGCAGTATTTTGAGTATCTAGGATACAAGCTCATTGGGGTAAACGACTGATCAGCTTCACAGCACAACTAAACAAAACATGTTCAGAACAAAAATACGTCTCGACTCCCTGAGGAGCTAGGTCCTGCAGCTCACATACTGTACATATAGGGTGGGTCGTAACTGAAGTACCTGTACGGGTGCAGGCTGCCGGTAGCACTGCTACGCTAGCAGCTCTGAGATGCAATGAAAAACTTTCACTCCTATAACTGTTTATAAAAGGTACTTCACTTACTGCCCACCCTGAACATAAAAGCTGCGGCAAAATAATTCGAAACATTTGTAGGTATAATAAAGCTGAAATAGGATACAAAATGAAAAATATTTCAGGAAGTTAAAAAATGCACAAAACACCTTTATATGTATGTTTCAATAGTACATACATATTTTTTGTCTCTATAGTATTTTGATATTACTAAATTCACAAATGTGTCTGACAGTTACCAAACTTGCTGTGATGAAACAGAATTAGTTTGAGAGTCATCAGACTTTGAAACACAAGTGTTTCATTATAAAAGTTCTCTGCAACTAAAATGAGCAGAAGACCGTGAAAGCAGTCGTGCAAACTGGAACACAGGTTACAGAACTTGACGTCAGTCTCTGGTAATTGTTGTGAGCGAACGTTCGATGAATTTATTTTGAGTTTTTTAAAACATTTCTTCTATGCTGAAAAAAAATTGTCGCTCCACAGCCTGCATGTTGTTGAGAAATGTTTATTGAAGTGTTTCTTATCAATTTCCCATGTCTGTTAGTCGCCTTTTAATTACTAGTCTGGTGGTAATTGAAATAAAGCTATGCAACGCAGGCCAGGGCTCTGAAGAGCTGTGACTGTGCAGTGCCTGAGGCGAGAGACCTGGCAGGCCTTCTACTCCACCTCCACAGCTGGGAGAACAATTTCCGGCCAGTGGGAACAGTGGTTGAGGTCTGGAACACGTCATAAAACATAGTGTTTCAGAAGTGTTAGATTTGCAATAGCATTTCAACGATTTATGTCTAAAAATCCAGAATATTCTGTAACTCGTGCAGTCTGTAGCTTATGTTGTCTAGAGAACATACAATCACTGAAGTATGTATTGTGTGGAGCATACAAATTGCAGACATCCACACACATAACACATAAAAAAGCCCTGGGCCACAATACATGAACCGCAGCCTACCTTTCTAAGAAAATTTTAAACTACTACCAGTGAAAAAGTCCTTTAGGACAATATGAAAATACGGGCATTTGCAGGAACAGGAAGTTATAAACTCCGAACTACTCCGAATTAAGAACCCTACGAGGAAGTCATAATTGGAAATTACTTTAGTCAGAAAACATTCAAATTAAAAGTTCTGAGTACCCTGCGGTGTACTGGTGTGAGCGGCTGAGATGAGCAGAAATAACCGAGAGTGGCAAGAGTGGCAGGAGAGTGGCAGGAGTGGCAGGAGAGTGGGGTGTGCGAGTGGTTGGTCGCTTGCATTGAATTCAAATTTAAGAAGTTAGAGGTTGAAGCTTTAATGTAAGTACATCACAGAGCTATTGTCTGTGGACGACTGAACTGATCTATGGTCTACTCCAAGAAGGTCTACTCCAGGAAGGTCTACTCCAGGAAGGTCTACTCCAGGAAGATCTACTCCAGGAAGGTCTACTCAAGGAAAGTACTCAAAGAAAGTCTATTCAAGGTAGATGTACTCAAAAGTCTAACCTTGAGTACAACTTCTAGCACGTACTGTACGCTAGCTTGAAGTGTGTCCGTGGTCCGGTGGGTGTTATGCTTCCTAAACCATTGCGTATTATTTTCTGAGGTGCGTACTGCAATTTCTTGACAGGGACACTCAGCGCTCCTCAACAATTGCTTCATGCATTCATCGTAAAATTCAAATGTTGGAAATGACAGACGATTTCAGTAGGATTTCAAAGCCTAACGAGCGTAATGGACCCACAGAACTCATCTTAGTTCTGTGGATCCAAAATTAACCTTAAAATTAAAGAGATATTCCATGTTGTGATGTATGAAGGTTATACTATTTCATATTGGGATGTATGAATGTTGTATTAATACAGACACTGTGTAGTTCTTTGTATGCAGACGTGGTACAATAGCTGCAGCTACACTACTATGTACACAGTACTCCTATCATGTACATGATATGCACACTATGTTTACATGCAGTATGCACAGTGTGTGCGTAACGTATTTATAGATGCAGTATATGAAAAAATAGGTACACTGTATGCATGCAGCATGTATCTAGCATGAATCTTGTACACGTCCGATGCATGTACAGTATACAGTAACTGCCGCGTCCATATAATGAATGTCCAGTAAACATACAAGCCGTTTACAATGATTTACTCAAACTTGTTTTGTAAAGAAACATGAAGTACAGTCACACACATTCAGTCACACAGATACAGTCACAAAAATACAATCACACACGTACAGTCACACAGAAGCAGTCACACAGATACAGTCACAAAAATACAGTCACACACGTACAGTCATACACATACAGTCGTACACAAACAGTCACAAAGGTACAGTCACACAGGTACAGTCACACAGGTACAGTCAGTAATCAGGAAAACGGTAGTTGTAATTTCATTGGATTAGGAGTTCACACAAAATAAATGTCTATAAATGTCTAACTACGTCTATCAAAAAACATTTCATGCACTAATTCTGCCCAAATTTGTGGCTTCTAAAACAATGAAATTTTAACAAAAACTTGCACTTATAAAAGCTAGTTTGTTCGACGGTCTTTTTAAGTATCAGGCCTCCAAGTTATTGTACTCTAAGCATTAAATTGAACTCTAAATACACCGTGTATCACAAATGATACAGGCTGAATTTTGACACATAATTCTTGAGTTATTTATGAGACATGTCTATACTGCCCCTAGTGTCATTATTGATACGTGTATAAACACAATGCGTTCAAAACATGTACAATTTGATTGCCGGAGTTTTAATTTCGAATTTTGTTATTGAATTTGTTTATTCTGTAGAAAAATGTGTGTATTTTAGGGTTAAGTGGAGTTCATGAGAGTATCTCGTGAATTGTGTTTACGGTGCGTGTGAGTGAAGCAGCTGCATCACATGGCATCCTGCTGTTCCGTCCAAGCTGCGCCCTCAGACTGCTTCGCTTGCGTCTGCTATCTTTGTCTCTTGAGGATGCGATAATCTGTCATGTCTGGTAGCATAATTGACTTATTTTCGTTCTGATAATAAGAAATTCCCCGAAGACATTCCCGACTTCTGCTCGTTAGAGAGGAGTTTCCTGACTGCAAAGAAAATATTTGTCAGTTCTTTCGCTCCGAGGACTAAGTTAATGCTTATAAGTACTTGATAATCAGATGTCAATGCGTTTTAAAACCATGGCAACATTTTCGTAAGAAACTTTCGTGCAGTTTTGCAGTCTCAAACCCCCATACGAGTCTCATGATTAGAAGCAGATGAAGAATTCGCTCTCCAACCAGAGGAATAGTTCATACGCTCTCTTCTGCCTCCTACATCTAGACAGATCTGTCTAGTCCTTCTAACTCGCTCTTCTATAGAATACACATCATGAAATTCCAATATACGTATCAAACTGCGCAGAAATTCTTAAGCTCCATCTGAGACTTTACCCCATCTGAGACTTTACCCCACCTGGGACTTTCACCCCACCGGGAAATTCAACCCCATGGGGACATGTTCCCCCCCAGCGCAGCATGACACCCCAGCCTCAGTGGAGGACCACTGCTGTAGAGACTACGTGACGGGGGGAGGGTGGAAGGAGAGGGGCTGGGGCTGATAAGCCTTATCACCTGTTCGAGGCAGGAGTCGTGTTCTTCCGTGCTGTGTCCGGCGTTTTCTTATCTTCTATTTATGGTTGGTCTCTGAAGCGAGAGTTTCATGTCATTTCTGAATAATTCGTTTTGTATTCAAAAGATAATTTTTTTAAAATTTATTAATAACGTTTAGAATAATATCAAAGTTCATTTTAAAATCGAAGGCAAACATTGCTCTCATATGGTCTAGTTAATTAAGTATTTAAAGAACGTAATGATTTAATTCTGCTTAATTCAATGGAAAGTTCAATGGAGTGTATGTACTTTGGCTAAGTGTTCGAAACAAGGCAACAATGGTGCTGCAACACTGGTGCTGCAACACTGGTGCTGTAACACTGGTGCTGCAACACTGGTGCTGCAACACTGGTGCTGCAACACTGGTGCTGCAACACTGGTGCTGCAACACTACCCAGAATATTAGTTCTTACACCAGTGGATACACAACTACTAAAGAGTGCCACTATTGAGAACCAGAACAACCTTCAATTAGAACTTTAGTGACCTAGAGGTCCAGTGGGCGAGTATGCTTAGTGTGGTCGTATATGTACAGGGGTTCGAGGTCGCTCAGCTGTATGAAGCTGCTGACGAGGCTGTAGCAATTCAAACAATTTTTTAAGTGATATTTATTACAAAACTTTCACAAATGAATACAGGAATATCAAGGTCGGGCTTCAGGCACACGGGTCCAAAGGTTCAAGTACCTCCATCTGAGACAGAAAATGCTGACGCCCTCATAACTGCTGTTCGTGCAATGTAAAGGAGGTAATGAAGTCAAAAAAAAGTGTGATTATTAAAGGCTAAGGTTGACCTGTCGAGGACATCTCAGAGGTCGAAGCAGCGTACAGTCCTGAACAAACAACCTCGTATCACCACCATCACTCAACTCGATCACCTGACCTCGTATGTGTGATACCAGCTTGTTGGTAACCACTTCAGTGGTCACTGTAATGGTGCTTAGTATTGCGTCAGCCTCTATTCATCCTGGTCATCTTCGTCTGGGTTTCCCAGGCTTAAATGATAAAATTTTCTAAGGGTTATTTGAACGTTTTTCTAATTGAAAAAAAATTCTATCACCAGTTTTTTTAGGTTTATAGATGAATTATGGGATTTTCTAGTATTATTGTTTCATTCTTATGAGCGTTGTATTTAAGGATAACTCAAGAAACCCTTCAGTGTTGGTATTATTTGTCAGTATTAGGGCATCGTATTTTAAATACTTCACACAATTATTATTTTCTATATTACTCTTCTCATGCTGAAAATACAGGTCAACTCATGAGAAGATCATTCATACTGTTATATACGTTACAAACACATAGACCACAATATTGCAGACAGCTAGACCTATTTTCTTGACACTATTACATATGTATGAAAATGTTACACAGTGTATTAATACTTTATGTACTCGTATGTACAATACAAACAATAATACATAAATTCCCAGCATACAGAATACATGCTTCATAAAATATATACGATTTAACACTGTACCACTGCATCACAACATCACATCACTACATCACTTCATCACTACATCACTTCATCACAACATCACTTCATCACTACATCGCCACATCACACAGGACTAAATTTGTCCCATCTGCTGTTATTTCTTCTATGTATCATACATAACGTACCCGTGACATAACGTATGTTGTGCATTATGTACATATAACTGGACACATAGACGTAACTAAAGTTTTTGTGAGTGTTATCTCTGTGACGTCATCACAACGAGTGCATGCGTATTTTAAAACAAACTCCATGTTTTTGTCTGGTTCCAGTGTTGAGGAAAAACATCGAAGGCGTTATAACTTGAATGCATTTGGTGCATGCACTAACACAAGATTTCTACGAGTATTTGCTCTCCAAGCATGTAGAACAAGTATTAATACTAATATACAGGGTTATAAAGCAAATAAAAATCATATTATTAATGATGTGGGTAATGCTAATAATAATATATTAGAATACTAAAAGTAACACTAAAATAATAGTATGACTGATTTTGATACCAAAAATAATTATAATACCGAATATAATTATGATGATAGTGGTAAAATAGAAGTAACAATCGTAATAATATTCGATATTTCTCCATGACACCTGAACATCATTGTCATCATCGTATTTTTGAGTGAAAGTAAGACTAGGAGCGCGGCAGCCAAGCGAGGGGAGAGAGGGAGAGTAGGATGAGGGTAAGGAGTATATAACTCACTCCCTCTGGTCGGAAGCAGTTGCTGTAGAAGGGAAAAATTGAAATGTTTAACTCGTGCATTATACTCTCAACGTTATACATTATAATTTGAAAAATAACAAAAATTAAATGTAAGTAATTAATTTTTAGAACGTTTTCTGGAACATTAATAAAGGAGTTTTTTCTCGACCGTGCACCAACTGTTTCCAACCAGAAGGAAGGGCTAGTGACTGCGCAAACTCCACATGTCACTGCAAAGACTACACTCGAGTTACGACATCTTATTTCATCGATGTTCTGCCGCCAGAAGTTAGAGAATATTTTACACTTTTACTCGTAGAAGCCCGCGCACCACCAGATAACATAACTGGTGTCAGGGTTAACACGTCAAGGTAGAATACGTCTACAACAGTAGATGTATGTGTAGAACTACATTAACACAGTCACTCCGACACCGTGAGGACCAAGAGTATATATTT
>VCRD01003666.1:33359-43747 GCA_006783055.1 Trinorchestia longiramus
CCGAGGTAGAGCAAAAAAAAGTGTTGATTTTTTTTAAATACACACACAATGTAATATTGTTTTTATTGTTTTTTACTCATTCTTAATGTATTTTTAGTTTTTTCCTATTCAATTCGTACAGAGCGTAAAAATGTGTGTACTGATCCAGCAGTGCCGTGCACACACGCACGTACCAGCAGTTCTGAAACTGGTGAGTAGACGCATGCTGTAACAGCCACTTCATTCATTTATGTATGTATTCATTGATTAATGAATAATAGCTGACAAAATATAAAAAAAATTGATTAAATTGGGTGTGTGTGTTGTGGTCTGCCTGCAATGACAGTACAAGAAAGAGTCAATATTCCAGCACAGGAATGAAAGAGTCAGTATTCCAGCACAGGAATGAAAGAGTCAGTATTCCAGCACAGGAATGAAAGAGTCAGTATTCCAGCACAGGAATGAAAGAGTCATTATTCCAGCACAGGAATGAATGAAAGAGTCAGTATTCCAGCACAGGAATGAAAGAGTCAATAGTCCAAAAAAAGGACAAGGCTCTGGAGCCCCACCGACTGGTGACTGCAATGCGGACTTTAGTGATGAAAGTTGAACAACAGACAAACTTTAAAGCATCCCCTTGTCCAGGATACAGAAGTTCCTGTACGCAAACTGAGGTCATAACTGACAGTAGTAGACAGTGAGAGTTATGCTCGTATTTTAGATACTACATGCAGACCAGGAATACAGACACACCAGGACCGCAGACAGACCAAGACTACAGACACGAAAACCAGGACCGCAGACAGACCAAGACTACAGACACGAAAACCAGGACCGCAGACAGACCAAGACTACAGACAGGTGGAGACTGTGATAGCAGCAGACAGCGACAAGGCTGCCAGGAAGTGGCAGGATTCCTTATGGTTTCGTCAGGATGATCAGGTCATCGCTCCATGAGAGAGAGAGAGAGCGTCCAGTGCACCTAGAATTAGAATTCATTCATTCCATACACACGGAGAGCAGGTCTGTAGTCGCTTTTATAGGATTCTTCATTCTGAGAACTCAGTCTACCAATTTGTTGCTCAACTCAGGAGTAGCATGTGATGATATGCAAACCTGAAGCACATTCGAAAATGTTTTCATTTTAAAAAAACAATTTGCTTGCGATATTACTCCAATATGCATCAATAATTTTAGAGCAGTTAGAGTCGAGGGATTTTATGCACATCAGAAGAAGTAATCTTAATGGGTGCCAACTATTTGCTTTATATTGAATATTTTTTAATTTTATTCTCGAACTCTGGTCGTGGCTTTTGCTTCAATGGGTGTTGAATAAGATTCTAATGTGATACCTTTAAACAGGTACAAATCAAACGCCTGTAATGACATACGCATGATGCATCTTTAATGAGGTGGAAATGAGACATTTTTAATGAAGTTCTAATGAGACACCTTAGATGAGGCATTAATGAGACTGGGGGATCCCACTGCAAGTAAGATTCAGTTTGACTCAAATCTTCTTCAGTTTGACTCACTCAAGTTGCACTTGTGTCTCACTCATGAGTTCAAGTCGTGGTGGACTTGCACTCTTGATTTTCTTTCGCAAGTCCACCACCACTTGCAGCCTTATCTACCTTCTTCATGGACGTCGGTACGCTCTCCTTTAAATTTTCTACACCATTCCCGTACACTTCCCTCACTCATACAGTGGTCACCGTACACTACCCTCACTCATACAGTGGTCACCGTACACTACCCTCACTCATACAGTGGTCACACTACCCTCACTCATGAAGTTGTCACCGTACACTTCCTTTATTCTGCGATGGATTTCAGCAGCACTACCTTCTTCTGCATGCAGAAAACGGATTACACTTCGTAACTCCCATTCGTCAGGAGCATCGGTCGTAGTGGCCATGTTCAATTACTCGTACCTCAGACCATCAGACTGTATCCGTTTTGGCAATTGTGTTCAGATATGTGTAAGACCTTTCAGTGCTTTTGGTAATAAAATTATTATGTTACGTAAATTTACCTTTTTGCATAGCAAATCGGAAGTTAAAAATACAGTCCTCGTATGAATGCATGAATGTATAAATGCATGAATGTACGAATGCATTAATGCATGAATACATTCACAAAATTTTTACCACGACCATAAACTGCTGATTTGAATGAAGCATAGCAAAAAATCCTCGAAGAGACGCCTCGAGACACTCGTGTTACTGAATTACTTGGTCTCACGTACCTGCACGCACCTGCCCACGTGTAGGAGGGTGATGCACAGCAATGTTGATGGTTCTCATCATCATGGTTCTCAATATGATGGCACTGCTCACAGTCATCACGCAGCTGTGCCTGCAAGTCAAAAGTGGATGAGCTTCTGCCTCAGGCCTCACTGAGCAACTCATGTCTTAGAAATGGAAAGTGCAAAACTTGCAGTCTGATCCAATGCAAAGTATTTACAAACTTCAAAATTTATGTTATACATAGAGTCTTGTATTTCCAAACCCCAAAAAATAAGATTCTTGAATAACTTCAGTCATCTTTCAGGACCACGACAGATGGAAACACACAACAAACCGCTGAGTCTGTGTATGTGTTCTGTGTGTTATCTAGTGTGTGTATGTGTTCTGTGTGTTAGCTAGTGTGTGTATGTGTTCTGTGTGTTAGCTAGTGTGTGTATGTGTTCTGGTTATTAAGAAGCAATCAGACCTTATGTACTATTTAAACTGCACGTTCTCTGTGTATGTGACTGCAGGTCATACACAAAACACTGCATGTACGCCATCTAGGCAATCTGTAGCACCAAAAGGCAAATGCGGCAATTGTGCCTTAAAAGAAATGTTGCCACCATCCTTGCCTGTTGCCTGTTGCCTGGATGCTTCTCTCAAACATGCCTGTTGCTTGAACACTTCTGTCAGCTCTGCCTGTTACCTGCACACATTTTTTCTTATACTTTAGAGTTGAGCCTTGACTTTGCCTGATTACAGTCTCTAGTTCACTCTTTGGAATAAAAAGGAATTTCCTTCAAATCAGTTACCACTGAGAGGATTTAGATGACAACTTAACCTCAAATTACAAACTAATTACGCTCATCAACGACGATAATCGTCGGTAAATTACTGATAACCTACCTTAAGGCCCTCCTTATTACCACCAACATTAAAATACGACAGCCATTGTTCATGTATCAATGTTTTCTACCATTGTTTTCAATTATAAATGCATATATGCAGGAATAAATTACATATCGTGATGCTTGATCGTAAATTCTGGGATAATATAGGGTAAGACAAGAAAAAGATGCTCGGAAATTTTATTGTTATTTATTAGAATCTAGAATACGAATTGCATGCACAAGATGGATGTTGCGTTTGTGATTTCATGAACGAATCAAACTCCTTTTTATCGAAGTAAGTGTACTTCGCAGGAGCAATTCTTATTCTAGGTACTAATCAAAATACAAATTCGTTTGACTCTATTTCTCAGTAGAAGTGTTTCCGTGTGTTGGCCTGGAAAGCGGTGCGTGGACTGGGAATTTTAATAAGACGGGAAGTTTCATTTTTTTAATTGATTTCTCTCCTTGTAGCAGAACTAAAACTGAAAATGTTGTACATCACACACGCACACTGACACTCACGCACACTGACACTCACGCACGCTGACACGCATGCACACTGACACACACACTAGCAGCCATATGTGCTTTGTACACACATGAAGACCCCACACCCCTGGTGTATGTATAGCTTACAAATGTAACCCAACACATGACAAACGATGGCTCCGTCTTTTAGTGCTCATTTTTTACGAGTAAACATCAAACTCAGACTGATCACAAGGAAGGTCCCGTGTGAGGCTGAAGGAGAAGTGTGGTGTCTTATACATTCCAAATCCGCACGTAGCTTCTGTCTATTCGTTCAAAACGAGAAAGATTAAATCAGTAATAAAAAATGTGGTATGCAATTTACTCTAGGTAATTAGCATGTATTTATTATTACTATTTTTTAAATTTATCATCTGCCTCACCTTCAGTTTTAGTGTGGATTTTCATCTGTTAAACATATGTGTTTGAACAAAACAGAATATCATAACAAGAACGAGCCATTTAATCTATTCTTGAGCTGCTATCCAAGTCCCATCCCGTCTAAGCCAATGGCATCAATCACGCACATGTACTTCAAACGCACACATACATTTCAGTCACGTACACGCACCACAGTCGTACACAGGCCCCAGGCGATATAGAGGACATTAAATAAGTACTTTTCATAACTGACTGTTCCTTGCCCAATAATTATTTAGACGATTTTTGAGTGTATAAACAGTGGAAGTAGGAACGATATTTTCAGACATCTGGTTCTAGGTTCGGGCATAGGTGAACCACAACATAGATAAGCCTGAACATAGATAAGCCTCGAAGCATGGCATAGAGGAAAATAAAAACATGGAATGAGGGAACATTCAAAGATGACACGCAAAACATCGGATCATGTCAGAGCTAAACTCCAAAACTAACGATTCGAAACTAATAATTATGATCCCAGAGATTAACTTCATTACTTTCGTCACGACAAATCTACCTTCATGTGAGTGAGGTGCCTAAAGCCCCATTTTTATTACAACGTACGTCTTCCTTGTCTCTTACCTGTTGAAACCCTCGCCCCTCCCGTTAATTAGCCCCCGTTTACAACAAAGCAAGAGAGAAAGAAAAGAACTTAATTTTTAATCATAGCCTAAACTGTTTCTAACAACTATATGGAGTAAAATTACACCCACAAATAAAAGTGCTGAGTTCAGGGTTTATGGAAATTTCTCGTAATTTCAGCACAAAACCTGCGTGTTGTTACGAAATTAGGCTTCGAGAAGCGGCCTTCAGTCCAGTCTTTTTAGTGAGAGCAAATTTGGATGCTTGATATCAACGATTATCAAAACACTGCGGATTTAGATTCAGATTTTTATGAATTATAAACATGGTTATAAAATTTTCATGAATATATCACTCAGGAGTTACCTCAAAACCTTATAAGGAGCGTTCACGTTAGTACAGACTTGTAATGTAACTTGCGTTCACGTCTGCTTAGCTGCAATGCTTAAGGAGCTTCGTTGACGTGTTTTGCTATCTAATTATGTATAACAATATTTTTTAATTCCTAATTTAACGGTGCAGTCAGCAACAATTACAAATTTTGTTCCATGATTTAGGACTATTTACGCAAGCAATAATTCAAAATTGTCAATTTTGCAAGCTGATTAGAGACGGTTTACTGTTTAGTACGGCGATTAGTAATAATTTTAAACCGATACAAAAATTTACAATAGAATACTCTAAAGTTATGGCCTGAAGAGACTAGCCTTCAGAGAGCACGTACTGACGCAAATAAAATCATTATCATTGTCATTATTACTCAGTATTATGTACAGAGTAATAATTATGACAAGGTGTCCCGCAAAAATGTACATGATTTTTGTATGTATCATGTGTCCAATTGAAATTAGGATATTTTAAGACTTTTCATTTCACATTATAGCAAATTTTGTTTTTCAATCAAATGAATTTTTGTGAACATCTACTGAATTATTCGTGCACAGTAAGAAGTTGAAGGAACAGAAATAAATTGTGACTTGTGCCAAAGAATTATTGCAATAACATTATTGATATTTTTGTTTATTTCCAGTTTTCCGAACAACTTTAGTAAATAATAATAATAAATAATGATAATATTCAAAATGAACTTTAATATATAAAGTACAAATCAATCTTTAGTATCCTTCACAATGACCACCATTCCTTTCAAGACAAGTATTAGCTTAATTCATCATAACACCAACTGTTCTCCGGATGATTGCTCGATCGTTGTTCAATATCTGAAATACATCCTCAACCAATTCTCGTACTATTTCCAATCTCGGAGGTGGTGTTGTTTATTGCATGGGGCAGAGCGTTTAGCGATTGGATTACTGCATAACAACATAGGTTCATTGAAAGATTAGTAATCACTGATGAGGCTGCATTTTCAGTGAATGGAATTATTAATACTCAAAATAAAAGGTTTTGGTCAAGTAATCCACTCGGAGAATGTACTTTCGAAAAAAGCATACGAAGAGAGAAGCTTTCCGTGTGGGCGGGTCTTTGCGGTAATGGAACTGTTATTGGGCCCTTCTTTTGTGATGAAACTTTGACTGGAGAACTTTATTTAGAAATATTAAATGAATCAATACTGCCATCATTGAAGCTGGCTTATAACGGCAATCAATTAAGACACATTTGGTTTCAGCAAGACGGAGCTCCAGCTCATCGACGCAACATAATCAAAGACTAGTTACGAGAAATATTTGGACAGCAGGTTCTAGCTCTAGGATTTGATGTTGAGTGGCCACCAAGAAGCCCAGACCTAACCCCATGCCATTTTTTCCTTTGAGGATATGTTAAGAATCTCGTATTTAAAACGCCAACTCCGACATTGGAAATACTACGAGAACGAGTAAAGGATGTAGTTGAGATACTGAAGAACGATCCAGCGACGATCCGGAAAACAGTTGATGTTATGATGAATTAAGCTAATACTTGTCTTGACAGGAATGGTGGTCATGTTGAAGGATACTATAGTTTGATTTGTACTTTATTTATTAAAGGCTATTTTTAATATTATTATTATTATTTTTTATTATTATTATTATTTATTTCTCATTAAAATTGTTCGGAATACTGGAAATAAAGAAAAAATATCAATAATGTTATTGCAATAATTCCTTGGCACAAGTCATGATCTACCCTTGTGCATTCAACTTCTAAATGTGCACACGTAATTCAGTAGTTATTCATAAAAAAATTTATTTTAATGGGAAATAAAATTTACTATAATATAAAATAAAGTCTTAAAATACACTAATAGTGTATGTTTTATAATTACATACAAATGTTTATATATATATAAATATATGATATATATAAAATATATAAATATAATATATATATATACAGTGTTTTTCGTGTTTTCAGACGGCCTTACAATAACAAGCTAAAACAGATGACAGAACAGTACGGCACAAACTATGCAGACAATTACCAACTCCAAAAAGCACACACAAAGAACTATATACTAACAATACAAGGAATAGAAAACATTCATTTGTTTACAAAGAAGTACATTAAAAATCTCAAGGGTTTTTAAGATAAACTTCCTCCAGCGTGTACATAAGACACAGAACACATTCTATTGCGAGCACACGCTCTCCCGTGACTGGTGAGTCCAGTACAGCACATGCAGACTCTAGAAAACTGAAAAAAATTTAAAAATGACATTCATTACTACCAGTAATATACATACTAGTAGATCGACACGTGAAAATTCACGTGTTTTTCATTGTGTTTTTCGTTTGATTTGCCAGTGCACATGGGCTTTGTGAATAAGTTTTCACATTGGCGGATGTGTCTTTGGTATCCACAGTACAATGCTTACAATACATGTATACCCTACCGAATTTTCTCCTACCTAAATCCTTCGTGACAGAATGATGGATCAAGCAAACAAGCAACAAATTGTGTATTATTATATGGTGGAATAGTGGAATCATTGCTATTTTTATTTATTTTAAACATATATTAATGAATTAAACACTTATATTGATTTGCCATGCATATCTATCATAGCTATTGCCCCATGACGTTTCTATTTACTTCGTCATTTAATGCCTCATTCCTCTAACCAAAATGTCAAGAAACTATCAAATTTTAGTTCAAAATTCCAAGTTAGCGAGTCAGATTTGAGTTACGGGACTTACAAGAATAATCGTCAACTGCGGTAACACAAGTCTATGATTTCAGAGATGAAGTCTGCTTTGAGTATCTAGGATACAAGCTCATCGAAGTAAACGACTGATCAGCTTCAGGGTACAACTGGCAGTATTTTGAGTATCTAGGATACAAGCTCATTGAGGTAAACGACTGATCAGTTTCAGGGCACAACTGGCAGTATTTTGAGTATCTAGGATACAAGCTCATTGAGGTAAACGACTGATCAGCTTCAGGGCACAACTGGCAGTATTTTGAGTATCTAGGATACAAGCTCATTGAGGTAAACGACTGATCAGCTTCAGGGCACAACTGGCAGTATTTTGGACTTATGAAATTTACGCTGGTCTTGTTAAACAAACTCAACGTGTGGAAGTCAAGTGCGGTCGCTTCAACGTTTGCGTTCAGCACATTAACACGATTAAGTAGATGATCGGTCACCAGTGTAAAACTGTTCCGCATGAGAACCTGGGAAAATAAAGCGGTGCGTTTCCGCATTACTTGTGTTTCCGTATGAATTTGCTTCCTCATTTTAACCACTCATTTTAGGCATGGACACCAGCTTCTTTCCTATATTTTAATACGATAAAACTCCGGTAACTTTGCGGTCATTCCGCTACGAAGTGCGGAAATTTTCAGCGTTTATAATTAGGCATAAAGTTTTGGTCTCATGTAATTCAGCATAAAAAATTCCAGCGGTTGGATCTTGCCGCGACCAGCGATTCTTAAACCAAAATTTAATTTCACAAATTTTATAACTAATTCTTTAGAATTTTTGCTCATGCATATTATGGGCTTGTGGAACCTGAAACTGGACGACGTGACCGGTTTTGCTTTCGAGTTCAGGCTTCCAAATCCACGGAGACGGAACTGGTTCCGTGTCCAACGCACTTTTGATTTTGTATCGCAAATACTCGTATGACTTGGTTTAGTCTCCGCGTTTTTCCTTCTCAGACTCTTACCTGTCCTTTGCATGTTCCTCATCTGTTCACATATGTAAGCCAATTCCCATGTGTATTCTACACATGGTCACGAAAAAATTAGAAACCTTTTCCACATACTCATGCAAGTTAATCGAAACTGTGTTTTATTTGTTGTTTGCTGATCGTCATGTATTTTTATACGTCCATGTGTCACATTCATGCATACACAATTAGGAAACACCCATTTTTTTAACGCACTGATTTCATATCCCTAACTCTTGAGGCCTGTGGATGATTGTAGTAGATGTACTTCACTGAAATAAATACCTGTGCGTGAATGAAGTGTGCCTACATGCCTAAAATGGCTTGTGTGATTGTGCTATATATGTGTGATTGATGTCTTTACTTTTATAGGCATGTGACTTGGGTAGCAGCCCAAGAATGGACCAAACAGCTCGTTTCTATTGCCCTATTCTATTCTATTCTACTACTACTCTGGCACACTGTACTTTACCCACGCAAACAGTTGCGTTAGAGTAACCTGCAATTATTGTACCAGTGAAAGAAGAGCTTTATCTCAGATACAACATACGTTAATCGCACCAGTCAAAGAAGAGCTTTGTCTCGGGTACAACATACGTTAATCGCACCAGTCAAAGAAGAGCTTTGTCTCGGGTACAACATACGTTAATCGCACCAGTGAAAGAAGAGCTTTGTCTCGGGTACAACATACGTTAATCGCACCAGTCAAAGAAGAGCTTTGTCTCGGGTACAACATACGTTATTTGTACCAGTGAAAGAGACGAATTTCTCGAGGAACCTGCGTAATTCGTCCCGGTCGACGTGACGAAGAAGAAGTCATGTGACCAGTGCAGTCATTGTGCTGCCGCACATAAGCGTGTTAAGCATGATGGCCATCATCATGCGCAGCGTCAACATACTACACTTCCTTCAATGTGAGACATGATCATTAGGAAATTTTACAAAGTATAGGCGAGAAATTAAACTCGAATTATTAAAGAAATTGGTGTTTCAGGAAAAATAACTCAAATTTAATTTCATACGTCATAATTGAAAGATCACGTTGAAATATTGTAATTTCATACTTTAACTGGTATTTATTGAAAAATTTTAATGAGCAACATTAGTTGTAAATAAATAATTGAATTTAAATTATTACAATTTGCTTGCATTAATCACTATAAACAAAATAATCTTACATTTATTTTGTGATTGCAGTTTTAACTACGGTGCGAGTTCACTCATCATAAAACAAAATGTTCGAAAATATATGTTTTTCATGTACTTTATCTTCTTACAACACGCGTGTGTATTTTTAAGCAATTTCTTCGCCGTCAAGCTGGTGGAAAAAAACAATCATGAAGCAAGCAGAAATTCAAATGAAGCTCTTTACAAAATCCTTAGTATTTTCTTGCAGTTCGTTAAAGAAAAAGTATTAAAATTGCTTTAAAAATCAGGTTGCCTGCAGGCACACAAGATTCATAGACCAATGTAGGATTATGAGTGCATAATTTGCATCAGAGCAAGCATTTCCGTAGTTCAGATTTTGACATTTGCCTGTTACAAGTCCACAAGATGCTATGTATGAGTACCCAATTTAAGTAATGGGAAAAGAGCTTATGACTAAATATGTAAGTCATTCAATATGAAAAAAAAAAACAAAAAAC
>VCRD01003666.1:44591-55823 GCA_006783055.1 Trinorchestia longiramus
ATCGGGAAAAATTGTGACCAAATCATCAATCTTTCATCTTGGATGCCCAAAGAGGCTAAGAACTTGGGTGGCACGAGCAGAGTGGGAGGGAGCGTTGTCATGCAAAAAAAAACGAAGTCCCGTAGTAGCAAAATGGTATGTCATCTAATCAAGGCACCAAAGATTCTTTCATGATTGCAATAAGCAGTAGATGTCATTTCTACTCCTTCTGATGTTCTGATCAGACGAACAAGTTTAACCCCGATGATGTCTGGAGATATTATGACTCTTCCACCTTGTGGTTGACACTTCAAACGCTGGTGACTCATCGCTGACATACGAGTATGACCAACTATTCGCCCAGCCGTCTGGTCCATCACACGTCTCCTGGGTCTCATTAGGGGAAAGAACAAAACTTTAGACCCTTTTCAAATATTTCCACGTCCATTTCAATCGCAAAAATTTTGTGCCTTAGAGTAAGCAAGGGTATTTTCAGCGGGGTTTTGACGGAAACTATGGTCCCAAGACTAGTATTTCTTGTGTATTTCGGTAAGCCAAGATGACCAGTTGCGGTGAAAACAAACTTACTTAATTTTCTAGGTCCTCTACGGTATTGACGACCAGTATTTCTCAAATCCCAGTCAGTCACGGTCGTGGAAATTTTAGATCTTGTTATTTTTTGCTTGGTGGTGAGTCCTGGAATCTTTTCAGTCAACACGATAATGACTCAGTCCAGCAAAGGCATCAAGAGATGTACCTTTAACACATTCCTTGATTTTAACTGCTTTCCAGTGTCGGTCAGGGGTTTCTGACTGGAATCATTATATTTCTGATTGTTCTTACAGATATAAAAAGTAACTTTCGCCGGTCACCCAGAAAACTGCTTACAACGAGGCAGAGCACAATGTAAATAAACACAACAGTGTTACCATGCTACAGATTTCTTATCAAAACAATTTAAACTGATTTTCAGAAAGTTCAGCAATTGTTTTTGTGATTAGTAAGCTATTATCGCTGGTCGGAGTTCATATGGCACAGCGGGAGAGGTATTGTGCTTCTACATCCCATCTCCCCATAAGCACAAAAATTCTCTCATTTCTTTATAAAAACTTATTTACCCACAGCAAAACAAAACTCATTTCAAAACCTAAAAATGAATAAATAAACCATATAAACGTATTTGCAAACAAATTCTTGTCAAATTTTTACCCAAAAAGAGTTTTTGGTTGTAGAAGACATCAATTTTTAATAAGTATTTTTGTTCCATCACTAGTGTACACGTCAGAAGAGCAGAATTGTGCACTCTCCTCAATGTATTTGAATCTCAGATACTCAAAATACTACCGGTTGTGACCTGAAGCTGATCAGGCGTTCAAGCACAACTGGTACAGGTACGTTTAAAGTCACGCTAATACATTACATATTCGTTGCCTACATTAACTAACTGAGGAATGAAAAAGTCTGATTTCTGTTATTCTTTGGTTACTACCTCCGGTAAACTGTATATCTGTTTTCCATGTCCCAATCACTAAGAAATTACTTTACTTAAAATGAAAATGACCAAATATTTGGATCTTGTAACATGAGGCAAATTTTGTAGAAAATTTTTGAGAAAATAAAATTACATTTGGCATATCAACCTGTATTCTGAATACAAAAACTGCTAATCAAATCTCTCCAAATCTCCAGTCAGTTAGTTATGATATTTTGAATAAATTGATAGGAAATTGCTGTACCGCCTTATTCCCAATACAACATTAACACTTTAAGAGCGGCTGCCTAGCCGGGGCAAATCTTTACTTTTTACATACAGTCACTAGAAAGCTTTGAAAAAATTACAGAACCTAACCTGAGTGACCCACCGGTGGGTCACTTCACACTTAACGTGTTAAATACATACGCTATTAATTTCCCTGTCAGTGAGTCGCAGATTTTGTCGTTATCTGTCAGTATACTATAATGTTGGTAAACAACTAACACGTTGTAATGCCTTACAAGCACCTGAAATCCTATCAGGGTTTGAGAATAGAATTTTTAAGGCTCTGTGAAAAAGAGAAGTCTCTGACTAGTCACTAGGTTCTGACTGATTTTCAGAAATCAAGCAATCGACATGACGTCGCTGTCGCAACCAATGGAAATTATGACTCTATTCTAATTCAGTCACACATTAAAAAAAATTCAAGACATCAAAACACAAAGAATCTGTACGGTCGTTCAAAAGTAGAAAATTAATGAAATACACAAAAGAAGGTCAAATCTACTAAGTGTTTTGGCCAATGAAGTGTGATTGACGTGACCCATAATGCCATTTACCCTGGTTTGCTTGAGGTTCAGGCCGACCCAAGACATAGCAGCTGCTCAGTTACGAATAGGTACTGTAATTGGGTATTATACAATGGGGTGAAATGAAAGAAAGTCGGAGAGAAGGTGAGAGAGGAGTGACAAAGAGAAGTGAAGTTGAGATCAAGTGAGATCAAGGGGAATAAGAGGGATTGAAAAAGGGATTGAAGAGGAGTGAGAGAGGGGAGGATGAAGGAGGGGATGAAGGAGGGTGTGCAGGTAGAAAATTTTCAAGTGGGGATGAAAAGTTGTAGCTGAGGAGAGACGGTAAGAAAGGAAGGGTGAAGGGGAGGGAGAGAGAGCGTGAAGGCGGAGGAGGCGCACCATTCAATTTTTCTTGCTAATTATGTTTAGGAGCATGGAATGCTAATGATGTTGTGGTCAGAGATGTGTCTCAGTAGACTGACAAATCCATCTTAACACGTTGCCTCCGATTGCCTGATTGGTGTAAAACTTCACTTTGTACGCATAGTCACTAGAAGGATCTGAAAAAATTACAGAACCTAACCTCAGTGGTACACATACGTACCACTTCGGAGTCAACGTGTTAAGATTCTGTTGTACGCAATCGTAAATCTTTGCATAGTTTCTACACTGGTCCGCTCAAAATCTAGTGAGTAATTTTGTTGTTAAACGTAGAAATATGGGAACTGTAACCTTGCTCACTGCCTGACTGCTGACTGTCATAACTAACAGATAGATAAGGTTCAACGGGTTCATTCAATGGGGTTTATTGAGCCTTAACACGTTTGTTGCGATGCGACCCACCGGTGGGTCACTCAGGTTAGGTTCTGTAATTTTTTCAAAGCTTTCTAGTGACTGTATGTACAAAGTAAAGATTTGCACCAGCTAGGCAATCGCAACAAACGTGTTAATAAGGTTCAATGAGGTTGAATAAGGTTGAAGGGGTAAAAATCATGATCTCACAAAAGATTACTCATGCCACCCTGTCAATGCTATCATTTCTACTGATAAATGAAGCAAAATGTATTCGCGCGTGTTGGTGGGGCGTACATTAAGTGTGTCAATTTTATGTTTAACGCAGAAATATAAGTCTGTTCAGCTCATGAAACTCCAGAGTGCCTTGAAACTAACAATTCACACGTTTGTGTGCGTTAACCAAGTCATCTACTCGTGCGAAAATGTCGTTTGAAATTTCTTGAATGTTTTCCTGAGAAAAAATTTCGCAGGGAAAATACATCGTGGACACAGAATAAGGTTTTTGTGCTTTGACACAAAACTGACTCCATTTCACAAGTTGGAAAAAATGTAAAAAAATTATGTAATGGGTTAAAAACTAGAGCTGATTTTTTAACTGACAATGTTATAACATCAAATAATTTAACAAACCTGCCGTCTAAAATCGGATTCGAAAAGCCTGCTTGTAAATAATCTACCTCGTTGCAGCAAATTCATGGGAAAATTTATATCGAAAACTTTATTCACCTTAATTATGATAGTTAATACAAAATTAAGGTTTTTTACCCCAAATATCTTCTAGAAAATACGGCACTCTAGAAAATGTCTTATCTGAGTCTGCCTCCACAGCACCTCCCACACTTCGACTGTAATTAACGGTAAAAATAGACTCGGCCACCTGGCCGCTGCTGGAGGGAACCTTTAGACCCAAAAATGTTTCATTTCTTACCTGGCCACCGATAATGAAGTGCAGTTCTAGAAATGAACTCAAGACTTCAGAGAAAACACCAAAATTGATGAGCACTCTGGTGAAAGTGGCGTTCTCTCCTACTGTGTCTTCCACTCCTCCTTATTTCCTTCCCCCTGTTCCTTCCACCGTATTCAGCTTTCCAACCTCATTTCTCTATTGCCCGTATTATCAATTGCCTAAATTCCTCTTTTCCCACATCCCCCCATGCCTTATTTTGAAATTCCTTCTTGAATGAAAATTTCAATTACATTTCCAATCTTGTTAGCATTTAAATGTAGAGTTCCATACGAATAGGTTAAATAAGTAAAGGCTCCATAGGTAAAAGTTGTATAAGCATCATTATTCATGTATTAGTCTATGTGCTTCACATGTATGATATCATGACATTATTTCATAGGGCTACATAAGAAACATTTTATTAGGCCTAACTATCATTCGCTAGCTGACAAAACAGGAATTTCTGCACAAAACTCTAGGGTAATTTGAAGACACGTTTAATGTTAAGTAACAGGAGCTTGTGTATCTTCACGACACTTACGTACGAAGGCGTCACACTTACACTTCATTATCACACTTGTACGACAACATCACGTCTGCCAACCTTCATACTACTTCCATGGAAAACTCAAAATGAAGTTAAAATATTTAGAATAGTTGCAATTTTTACACGCCATTTTATTTCAAAGTCATCCACTATTTAGGTGCTAAAAAATTGCGTTAGGAGAATGTTAGCAGTAGCTGAAAGCATCATCACTAGTCTTCAGGTGTTAGCATTTTGAATTGAAAACACGATACACAAAATAAGTAATGCAAAATAGATAATGCAAAGTGATACAAAATAAGTGATACAAAATGAGAAGAAAAATTCAAACATGAAATTTTGCACATGAAGAATGTCTACGTTGTGAAAAATTCAGAACTTTTGCCTGAAGATTTCAGGTTTTATTGTGTAGAAATAACGATTTTTTTGAGGGACCCAGCGAGACAACGCTGACCGGACGCACGGACAGGTGTTGTTTAAACTGACATTCCAGTTAATCAGGAGCCAGTTAGATGTTTTTAGGAATTGCAGTTGTTTTAATTACTTTTACAGTACGCTCCCACAGTACAATGTTACAGTACAATATCCCAGTACAGTGTCACAATACAACACAATTACTCTTTTATGAAATTAGATTTTCGTACATGTACTGTACTGTGAAAAATACAGTATATGCACGCGTCTGCCCTGTGTACACAGGATGTTCTTTTAAAATACAAATATACGGACGCAGAAACTCTCCAGCCCCCACGCTTCTGTGTCATGTATAGTTATAAAGAATCACTTGGTCATATTTCATGTGAGTTATATTCCTAAACGGATGCTTGACTTGTTAATTGTCACTCAATCAACTGGTCACTATGATTGTCACATGAATGACGTGTCAATCAATCAACTAAACTCCAAGATTGTCTAATGAATAACTTGTAGTTTCACACTTGATGTATTTGTTTTAGGTGGTGAGTAATTCATTGCATTTGTTCATTGTTTCATAAAATTTATTCATTATTCATTGACGTTGATTCATTTATTCGTTGTTTGATTGAATTCATTCCTGAACTTATTAAATCTATCAATTCATTTATTTTCTATGGAATAATTTATTCATTACATTCATTCATTCACTGTTTGTATTCATTACATTTATCCCTTAATTTATGGTAATTATTCACTAATTCCTTGTATTTCTTCATCCACTCATCGTACTCCTCTCAACACACACATGTATCCTGTATACGAGGCGAGCACTGGACGAGCAGGTGTCACGAGACACGTACGAAGATGTGGTGGCAGAGTTCATTGAGGTCGCACCGGCGGGACACTTTTGTTTGCGTCCAGACACTCGTTCATTTGAACGGACTGTGGAAAACACTGACAGCTCTACGAGTATTTTAAAGCATATACTGTACGTGTATAGCGTATATATGGTGATACATAGTACTTGTACACCATTTATACAGCTGTACATAGTATTTACGTAGCATGTGTACAGCATTACATGGTACCTACAGGGTATGTGCAGAACACAGTTTCTACACTCGTCACTGCTAATACACAGCGTGTACAGAACACAATGTGTACTGTGCACAGCGTGTGCGGAACAAAGCGTGTAGACAAGTCACGGCCAGTACACAGTGTGTGCATTACACAGCTCTGTATCTGGGTCGAAAGGTGATGTGTGCGTCTTCATGGAACCTCTCACACACACACAGACATGTACGTTGAGGTGATAACGTACATGATTGACATGGGTGTCGTACTGTCGTTAATTTTATAGAGAAAGAATTTAGAATTTTTTCGTAGTACACATGAAGCTCGTATGGAATATTCTACAGAGCTGCACGATTTCATGTTGTTAGTAGAACTGGATACTGGAGGGAACCACAAGCATCCTTATTTCGACATGTGTGCATTTTGCTCCTATTACCGTATATGAAAAAAATTATTTTAAAACAATGTCACAAATAGTATGTAATTATAAAAATGGCAAAAATAGCATTGAAATATCATCATAATACGAAAAAACAATGATAATTTTTTAAGTATTTGACTGTCACACCGAGGCAGTATTTCAGAGAGATCGAATCTCGGGGGGTGCTTTTACACAGCCTAACTGTAGGCAGAAGAGGCCTTCCTTTAGTCACGCTCTACTTTCTTAATGTGTCCTGAAACCTGCATTACTAACGTGTTCCTTCCCACGTAACCCTTTTCTTCTGGTGCTGGTCCCTCTTCCCCCAACTGTTCTCCCCCTCTGCCTTCTCCCCAAGTCTCCTGATCTAAGTGAACATCCTAGGTGAACAAATTGATAAAAAAACACTCGATAAAAGTATGGATTCTTGATTTCGAGGTTTGTTATATCGTAACAGATTTGTGTCGATTGTGACGATCTATGAAAATCATCGAATATTTGCACGCAAAGTACAACTAATGCAGCAATATATTTAAACCTACATAATTTCAGTTTCTACCGCAATGAGCTTGTATCCTAGATACTCAAAATACTGCCAGTTGTGCCCTGAAGCTGATCAGTCGTTTACCTCAATGAGCTTGTATCCTAGATACTCAAAATACTGCCAGTTGTGCCCTGAAGCTGATCAGTCGTTTACCTCAATGAGCTTGTATCCTAGATACTCAAAATACTGCCAGTTGTGCCCTGAAGCTGATCAGTCGTTTACCTCAATAAGCTTGTATCCTAGATACTCAAAATACTGCCAGTTGTACCCTGAAGCTGATCAGTCGTTTACCTCAATGAGCTTGTATCCTAGATACTCAAAATACTGCCAGTTGTTCCCTGAAGCTTATCAGTTGTTCACCTCAATGAGCTTGTGTTTTAGATTTCAAAATACAGCCATTTTATTTGGGCTTTGAGGATTTCTAAATAGTGATAGGAGTATTAGTTAAACAAATGAACAGTTAAATTTTACCCTTCTGTCTCTGTATCAACGTTTTTAAAATAAAATAATTGTGAACAGTAATTTTTCTCTTTTTTTCTCCGTATGGCATACATGCAAATGAAACTTCATTATATAACTGTAGTTGTACTTGCATTATAGTTAAGAAAGAAATGATACACTGAATATTTATTTGTGTTCTATTTGCGCGCCTAAATCACACAAATAATACACCTTTCAGATATTTCTGTTTCTATTTTCTTATCAAATGTACAAAAAATAGCGTTCATTTTTACGGCTGTTTTAATTTTAAAATAGAAATTGATTTAATTTGACAACTGTGCCTTCAAGACGGTCGACTTAAAGTGAGTGTGAGTGAGTGGTCTAGAGAGAGGGGTGTGTTAGAGAGTGGACTGGAGATGGGGCAGATGTGGGAGAGTGGACTGGAGATGGGGCAGATGTGAGAGAGTGGACTGGAGATGGGGCAGATGTGGGAGAGTGGACTGGAGAGGGGGAAGGAGAGGGGAGAGTGGACTGGAGAGGGGGAAGGAGAGGGGCTGTCCAGTTAAGGGTTAGACTATCTAAAGGGTTACTGCGCTTCAGCCACGGTCATAAATCAATAAAAGTGCAGACTGGTCTCAGGAGGCTGGGAACACTTCTTAGAAAATCTCCTCCGCTGCAGTGTCAACTTTTTCACACGAGTTCCTTTCTTAACGGATTATTTTATTGAAGAATTTGGCCGTTCTGTTCAACCTTGCGTTTAAAGGTGAAACCAGCGTTAAAAACGCGGCATGTTGGAGGTATTCAGGGGCCTCATCTTGACGCCCCATCCTTCTGATGAGTCAGTGTTATGCTGATGGCATGCATGATAATATATTGAGTTAATGAAGTGTTACTGATTGCATACTAGAATATAAATGATATCATGAGTGAAAAAATGTCTAAAAATAATAATAGATAATGATGCATGAACTTTTCATGACTTTTGAAGAACCTGGAAGGATTTTGTACCTAGACTTTCAACAAAGCAATCATTTTCTAATCCCGCTTATTGTATTTTTCACACCCAGTCATATGATAAAAAGCTGCTATCAAAATTTTCGTGTAAAGGAGTTGATTATTTTTACTTGTAATTTTTAGAACATTCCTTATATCATTTTTAGTTCACCAATATTTCATATTTTCAAAACCACAGAGCAACGATTTTCATAAAATCTTGCCAAAAATCCTTTTCGCTACTTCTTTGGAACAACAACAGCAGCAGCAATAACTGCTACAGCAACAGCAGCAGCAACAGCAATAACAGCAACAATAACTACAGCAACATCAGCAGTAACAGTAACAAGATAACAACAGCAGTAACAGCAATAACAGCAACAATAACTACAGCAGCAACAGCAGCAGCATCAAAGTAATACACTGCAGAATGCACAACGACTTACCCGGACCCATTCGCTCCGGCCTGTCTTTCCGTTCGCTGTTACCCTTTCTGTGCACCGGACCGGTTTGGTGAGCAGCTTCGACCGCAGCTCTTCCACTTTAAACAATCCTTTAGGACAGCGGGCAACCCCTTCCAAGATATAAGTCACCGCAACGAAATGCATAGCGAAGTGATGTGCAGGTCTTTGTAATACGTCGTGTAGAACTGTGTGACGTGACGTGTAGCACTGTGTAACGTGACGTGTAGTACTGTGTAACGTGTAGCACTGTGTAACATGTAGCACTGTGTAGCGTGACGTGTAGCACTGTGTAACGTGACGTGTAGCACTGTGTAGCGTGACGTGTAGCACTTGTACACTATGCACACACGTAAGTCAACCTAACACGTCATTCCAACATTAGAGAGATCGCGTCAATATCATTCCATAACTGACGTATAATATGACTATTACTTCAGCATGAATGGACCATGAAAAATATTTCGTTCTGTGTCAAATAACATTTCCTAATCGCTAAATATTTGATCCTACTCGTAGATGATACATATTTCTATCACTGTTACTCATTCATCTGTGTTCACTTAAATACTCGTGAGACTTGCCTTAACAATTAACAGAGTTTCAGTTTCATCAATCACGTGACTGACATGGCGGCCACACAGAGATTGTCTCTTGTTTGCATGCGCGTAACACAGATTGTGTGTGTGTTGTTCTTTGTTGCTTGTGTGTTGTTCTTTGTTGCTTGTGTGTTGTTCTTTGTTGCTTGTGTGTTGTTCTTTGTTGTTTGTGTGTTGTGTTTTCTTCGTGTTGAATGAAACCGTTGACCCCAACAGCTGGAGATGCTGTTCCTTGCTATAGTGTTGAATTGCATGCTCCGTTGCAGCTATTGCAAGCAGCTGCAATTGTTGCAGCCAGTTGCAGTTGTTGCCGCCAGTTGCAGTTGTTGCAGTCAGTTGCAGCTGTATATAAAGACAGTGTATGCATATTTAATATATTCAACGAAACAGTTTGATTGGTTTGTTCTCATCGTTATAGTATCTACATTATAGTGAAGGAAGAATTTAATTTGCAGTACAACGTAAGAAATCTTATAGCCAAACAGCACAAAAAATGAAGTAATTATGAGAAATTTAAAACTTTGATAAGAAAGGACTTCTGATTGGAAGCAGACAATGGTATTTTGAAATTGAAACTCTCAAGAAGAAAGAGGTTTCTGGTTCGTTGCTAGGAGTTCAATTGTGAAATCAAGATTTACTGAAAATTCACAGGCGTTTCCAAATGATTCATCACTGATGATCATCACAGATCATAGCAATAAATCTCTGCCTTAAATAAAGTAAAGTGCAGACTTTTACGTGCACGAATAAGTTAACAGTTAATCAGAAATATAGTTTTAATGTAAAATTAAGTATTTCATTTATAAATGAAATTTAATCATGAAAAACTATTATTCATTCCAAAACTATTTCCCATTTTCTTTTTTCATTTGAGTTGTACATTTTCTTAATTTAAATTTATTTATGAGATTGAGAGTATAGGAACTGTAAAACAAGCTCGTAATTTCTCTAGCTACTACAAACAAACAAACAAACAAACAAACAAACAAACAAACAGCCAGCAAATCTTACGTGAAAAAACAATCCAAAATCCTCACAACTAATCCTCCACTGTTGAACATTCTTAAAGTTCCCTTGAAATGTTCATTTTGAACGATTAGTACAACCGGCGCAATCTGTTTGTAGAAGCATGCTTGTACTAGCATGCTTGTACTAGCATGTACTAGCATGTTTGTACTAGCATGTACTAGCATGCTTGTACTAGCATGTACTAGCATGCTTGTACTAGCATGTACTAGTATGTTTGTAATAGCATGTACTAGTATGTTTGTACTAGTATGTCACAAGTACCTTAAGCTTTTCATCCAAATCCAGGGAAGAAAGTAAGAATGTGTATTTATTGTTTCATATATTTTTAAAATGTGATTATTATCAACACCCATCAAAGACAAGAGAATTATAAAATTCCTCCACCTGTACAATATTCTAAGAAATAATACATCGTTTCTTGCCTCTAAAGATACTTTCTGGGAATTACAAGTTCACTAAAATAGTTTTCTCATAATACAAGTGTTAGATCAAAACCCAAAATACTGGCAAGTGTCTAAATGTGGTTAAGTTCAAGCTACGCTTGCCGCATAAAATGCTCCCTGCGTCATCAGATATTTTTTTTCATGAAAACGCAATGGCGTAAAACTGTCCGCTGTGTCCTTCCAGATGACTGTCCGCTGTGTCCGTCCAGATGACTGTCCGCTGTGTCCGTCCAGATGACTGTCCGCTGTGTCCGTCCAGGTGACTGTCCGCTGTGTCCGTCCAG